>CAUYLG010045818.1:0-157704 GCA_963573385.1 Cacajao melanocephalus | reverse complement strand
ACTGGTTTCTTCCCATTTTTGTGGATTTATCCACCTGTCGTCTTTGTAATTGCTGACTTTCAGACTGGGTCTGAGTGGACGTCCAGCTTGTTGGTGATGAAGTTTTTTCTGTTTCTTAGTTTTCCTTTGGCGGACGCCCCTACCCCACAGAGCTAGGCCTTCCCAGGTTCAGCTGTGCTTACTGTGAAACTCTCACTCCTCAGTGCTTCCAATTGCTGTTCTCCTTGTGGGGATGGAACTGGCCGAGCCCGACTCAAAGGGCACTCAGTCCCTTATACTCCGCACTGAGAAGCACCGTGCTGTGCCGCGCCGGCCCAAAGTGTTGCACTGGTGACTCGTGTGGCTTCTCCGCTGGGTATCTCCCAGTTTGTGGGCAACAGAAATTCGTCTGAAATTGCGGCATCCACTCGCTCTCTGCGCTTTCAGTGGGAGCTACAATCCTGAGCTGCTGCTAAACGGCCATCTTGGATCTCTCTCCACCCGGTGATGAAGTTTTTTCTGTTTCTTAGTTTTCCTTTGGCGGACGCCCCTTCCCCACAGAGCTGGACCTTCCCGTTTCGGCTGTGCTTGCTGTGAAACTCTCAGTCCTCAGCGTTTCCAATTGCAGTTCTCCTTGTGGGGATGGGACCAGCCAAGCTGACTCAAAGGGCACCCCGTCCCGTATACTCCGCACCGAGAAGCGCCGTGCCAGGGTGCCGGCAAAACAGCCGCGCCGGCCAAAAGAGTCGCGCTGGTGACCAGTGTGGCTCCTCCGCTGGGAATCTCCCGGTCTGTGGGCAACAAAAATTTGTCTGAAAGTGCGGCGTTCACTTGCTCTCTGCGCTTTCACTGGGAGCTACAATCCTGAGCTGCTGCTAATCCACCATCTTGGTTCTCTCCCCTCTCTGGTTTTTGATGAGACGTTAGCTGTCAGTCTTACTGAGGAACTCTTGTATATCATGAATTGTTTTTCTCTTGCTGCTTTCAAGACTCTCTGTTGTTAGCTTTTGACAGTCTGACTATGATGTGTCCAGGTGTAGATCTCTTTGAGTTTAT
Source organism: Cacajao melanocephalus (assembly GCA_963573385.1). Lineage (NCBI taxonomy): Eukaryota > Metazoa > Chordata > Mammalia > Primates > Pitheciidae > Cacajao > Cacajao melanocephalus. Next base: position 156,669 of record CAUYLG010045818.1, on the reverse strand, counting down.
CCTGCTTGGAGTTAATTGAGCTTCTTTGAGGTATATACTAATGCTTTTCCAAAAAATTGTGAAATATTTCAGCCAGCATTTCTTCAAATATTCCATCCGCCCCTCTCTTTTTCTTCTTTCCTTCTGAGGCTCTCACTATCTGTATGTTAGGCTCTCTTCATTTTTCTTCATTCTTTGTCTTTTTGTTCCTCTGACTGGATAATTTCAGTTGACATATATTCCAAGTTCTGATTCTTTGTCAGCTCAAATCTGCTGTTGAGACCCTGTAATAACTTTTACAATTTCAGTTGCTGTATTTTTCGACCTCAGAATATCTATTACTTCTTTTTATAAAGTCCCTATCTTTTTACTGATATTCTCTATTTGATGAGACCCTATTCTCATTCATTCCTTTAGTTCTTTAGACAAGGTTTCTTGTAGTTCTTTGACATATTTATAGTGGCTGACTTAAAGTGTCTTAAGTCCAATGTCCAGGCTTCCTCTAAGAGAGTCTGTATTGACTGCTTTTTCCCCTTTGTGTGGACCATACTTTCCTGTGTTTTTTTTTTCATGCCTTATTTTTATTGAAAACTGGACATTTTAATAGCGAGATTCCATCTCAAAAAATATATATAAAGTGGCAACTCTGGGAATCAAATCCCATTCCACCATCTGAACTTGTTTTTCTTGCTATTTGTTGTTGTTTTAGTTACTTTATTAATTCTGTGAAATCTGTATTCTTTGTTGTGTGGGGTCATGGAAGTTTCTGCCTGGTTAGCTTAGTGGTCCATGAAGAGGCAGATTTCCTTTCACTGAATGCCTTGAACCAATAATTCTGTTAGCCTTTGCCAGGGGCTCTTTGTATGTGTTGTGACAGCAGTCAGTTTACAACTCTCAGCCTTCATTCCTGACTCTGCAGAGCCTGAAATTCACTCAGAGTTGAGAGATTATCCCCTTCTCAAGTCTTCCTTGGATGTGTGCACAATAATGTACAATGTGCGGTCTTTTAGAATCCCAGGAATATGTTGGAACTTCTCAAAGCCCCTTATGGACATCTCATTCCCCAGATTTTCCTTTTCAGTTTTTGGCTAGCCTCTGATTTTCCTGTTAAATTTTTGGCTACCATGTTGTTTTCTCCAACTGGCAATGCCACCTTAGACAGATGTGATGTTTAATAATTCCTACTATTTCAACATAAACTTAAGGATAGGGTTTCTAAGCAGGCTCTGAATAAGGTCAAATAGAGACAAGCCCTATAAATGGGCTCTGGGGAGCTGGTGGACATGTCAAATGGTGACAATTCACTGGGAATAGAATTTTTAGGGTACTCCAGATACATTCTGCCTCCTGCTGCTGTGGTTATAAGGTCACTAGTTTTCAAAGCTACTGCAGAGTTGAAAAGAGGGTGATGGGAATAGGGAAAGCTAATATGCCATAAGACTCACTGTTCTTACTAAGATTCAGCCATTATTCCTTTGGTTAACCTCCAGAGTTCTGAAAAAGTTGATTTTGATAATTTTTGTCACTGTTCTTAACGATTTTATGGAGGAACAAATTTTCAGGGGCCCTTGCCATTCTACTCCACAAGTGCTTCTCTCTGCTGACTTGCTTTCTGAACCTACCTTGATCTTGGAAATCTATGTCATACGTCCTCTTTTTAAGAGCTGTGAAGAAAAAATTTTTGTAGCACTCTTGAGTAGTCATTTAGATTTCTCCTAATGTTTTGCTATTCCAACCAAAACATCAATTAATATTTTAGAAGGGTTCATCTTTAGGCACAAACAGCTGGAGGTAGAATTATGTAAGTGGAACCGCTATGTATAACTAAATGCACATTTTAAATTTAGATAAATAATTCCAAATTGCCTTAAGATTTTAACAATTTATAAGTCTGTCACAATTTCTGAAGCCCTGTCATCTTTGTGGATACTGGATATGATGTGATATTTTATGTATGTGTGTGTGTATATGCACATGTTTATATGTAGATGTAACATGACATTATATCTTTATCTACTCATCTATTTATGTGGTTAATTAGATAGAGGAGGACTTCACTATTTTAGCTTAAAGTTTCCTGATAACTAGAGATGCTGAGTATCTTTTAACATATTTACAGCCCATTTTAAGGTCCTTTGAGAACTCACTGCTTTTACTTTTCAAAACTGATTCAGGAAAGTTTTTTCTAAATTCTGGAAATTAATCCTTTCTGTGTCTACTTTTTATGTCTTTCATTTCTAGGGTCCTGCTTAGGAAGGCATTTATTACCCTAAGATAATATATTGGAATATAATTTAGGTATTTATTATAAATCTAGGTTCTTCCTTTGTTCTTTTCATAAATTTCTACTTTTTTCCATGAATTTTTCCTTTCAGGAATTTTCTCCTTGCTCTTTGCAGCTCCTTAAGCCATGGCTTTTATTGCCTTGAAGGTGATGGAAAATAACAGCTAAACAAAAGGACGGCTTAATTTTGAATTACTTTTAAAAGGCCATAGAACAAAAGACAAATCAAGAAGCCAAGGCCTTTTGATTCTCAAGGCTTTTTGGCAAAAAAAAAAATTCCATCTTTTTCTAAGCTTATGTAACTGAATTTATTCATCCCTTCAAAGTCTGGATTATTCACTTATAACCTCTAGGCTAGTGACTTTTTAAAGGAACTGCTATAATAACAACTTTTGGGATTTTTTTCTTTTTGTTCCCTTCTAAAGGATTTCTACTTCTTCTTGGGTCAATTTTCTTCTTCTTGGGATAATTTGTATCTTCCTTTAAAAAACCATATGGGAGGCAGAATAATGCCTAAGCCCTTAATTCCTAGAGTCTATGAATTTGTTACCCTACATGGCAGAAGAGACTTTGCAGGTATGATTAAGGTTAAGGATGCTGAGATGGAGAGAGTATCTTGGGTTATCACAGTGGGCCAATCTAATCCTACGAGTTCTTAAAGTAAAAAAGGAAGGCAGAAGAATGAGACAGATCAGACTCAAGAAGACAGAGGAGAGAGTTCAAACATCAGAAGGGCTTGGCGTGGTGTTGCTGGCCTTAAGGACGGAGAAATGGGGCCATAAGCCAAGGAATATGTTGTTATCCTCCAGAAGCTAAGAATGGGCCTCAGTTGACAGACATAGGGAAATGAGGACCTTGGTCCTATGGTCAAAGGAACAGAATTCTGTCACCATAGCAAATAAACAAGGAAGCAGATTCTCCCCAGAGCCTCCTGACATCTTGATTTTAGCCTAGCGAAACCTGGGTCAGAATTTTGATGTAAAGACTGTTAAACAGTAAGTTTGCGTTGTTTACATCACTAAGTTTGTGGTAATTTTTACGTCAGCAAGAGAAAACTTTGTCTACATTTTTAACTTATAAAGTTGTATATAGTAGTCTTTTACAACAAGTTATCCTTCTGTATCTTCAGTTATTTCACAATTCTTATTTTAAATGTATGTTTTTCTCTCATTTATTCTTGATCAGACTTACTAAATGTTGGATTACTTTAGGTTTTAAAGAATTACCTTTTGATTTCACTCATGTAATCTGTTTTACTATGTGCTGTTCATCTTTTCTTTTATCCTTATTCATCTCTTTACTTAATTTAGTTGTATTTTGATGTTCGCTTTCTATCTTCTTGAATTGTATGTTTAGATATTTTACAAGAAACAAGTCTTTCTTATTTTCTAATAACTGCATTTCTTCTGAGCGGCCTTTTGTCTTTCAGGGTTTTGGTATTTGGCACTATCAGTATCATGAACTTCTACATTTGTAATTTTTAAACATTTCCTTATTAATTCAAGAGTTCTTTAGAAGAATGATTTTACCTTTACAAGTGATGTGTGTGTATACAAAATAAATATTTAGGAGTGGGGAGGGTAGCTGGTCTGCTGATAGACCTAAATTCTTACATGTCCCCAGATGTCTGTTCTTTCTTCCCATTTGAATATTAGCTTGGCTGAGAAGAAGATTCTAGTTCAAAACAACTTTTTCTCAGAACTTTGAAAACAAACTCAAATGTCTTCTGGCCTTCGGTTTTTCTGATGTCCATCTGATGATTATCTTAAAAACAAACATTTTGTTGTTCTCTCTGGAAACTTTTAGAGTTTCCTTGAAGTTTTGTAAATCTTTTATGGGGTTCCTAGGGTGTGTCATTTTTACTTTCATCTTGCTTATGGGATTTTTTTTTTTTTCCAATCTTCAGGCCAATATCTTTCTTCAGCTCTGGGAAATTTTCTTTATTACTCCTTTGATATTATACTGTACTTATGATCTCTAGACTCTCGATAGTTGACATTACAGTTCAATTTCTGAGTTAATCTAAAATTCCAGGTAGAAGCATTACATTTTTTTATACTCCTAGAAAAAGTTGGAATTCTGGGGACCATCGTAACTTCCTTCATTTCCTTCCAAAATGAAAAAAGTTGTTGTGAGCAGTTATATCTATTAAATCTTTCTTACATTTAGTTGTCTTGAATATTTCCTGAAGGGGGGAAGGCATTATATATCCAATCTAATTGTATGAAATTTGCATGTAAAATTCTATTAAAATCTGTTGAAAAGCTTTTCCATTCAAAAGAAATTACAATAAAACAGAAATCTTCTGAAGCTTTCCTGGTTTGTATAAATCAACTGTTTTCATGTTGAAATTATATTAAGACCTAAAACCTTTTCTGATTCTAGATTTTATATATATTGTAGCTGGGTACTATTCATTTTTTTCCCCCCAATCTTTCCTACATATATATTTCCCTAGTTTGCTTACTACCTCCACCAAAAAAAAAAAATCAGAAAATTAGAATACACTACAGCTATGTGATAGTTGCAAAATGTTTGTTCATGCACATATCTGGACCTTTACATACAGTATTTTAATGATATTGTGAGATGCTTATGTATGAGAAAACTGAGGCTCAGATGCTTTAATTTACTTGCTCAAGAACACAGTTATGAATACAGCTAGAAATATCATAAGTTAAACCCAGATTTGTCCAAACTTATGCCTAGCTGAGTATGGTGGCTCACGCCTGTAATCCCAGCACTTCGGGAAGCCAGCAAGGGTGGATTACCTGAGGTCAGGAGTTCAAGACCAGCTTGACTAACATGGCAGAACCCCGTCTCTATTAAAAATATCAAAATTAGCTGGGCATGGTGGTGCATGCCTGTAGTCCCAGCTACTCAGGAAGAATCAAGAGAATCTCTTGAACCCTTAGTCCCACCTACTTGGGAAGAAGCAGAAGAATTGCTTGAACCCTGGAGGCGAGGTTGCAGTGAGCTGAGATCACATCACTGCATTCCAGACTGAGTAATGGAGCAAGACTCCATCTCGGGGGGGAAAAAAAAAAAAAAAGAAAGCAAAACAAAACAAAAACAAAGACTATGCCAATATATATACATTTCTCAATCCTGCCGAATTACTCCAAGGAGTTCTTGTTTCAAAATGACAAAAAAATTTTGGAAATAGGTCTTTCTACCCAATTTTTAAGATACATATTTTGAGAATAGCTTTTCCTAGGAACAGAAAATACCTGACGCTTCTTATTTTCAATTACTAGTGTTCCTGCTTATATTACAATGGACAAATTTTGCTAAGGACAGGAAATGTGGTTATTACCAGTTTCACCTGCTGGGAAAAAAGCCAGCACAGTGCCTGCACATTGTGGGGCTACAATAAATGTTTGCTGACGTCCAATCTGGAATATCTGAAAATACTATATACACCAATGCTGCTCAACAGAAATATAATGTGAGCCACACATGTAATGTTTAATATTTTAGTATTCACATCTAAAAAGTAAATAAAGATAAAATTAACTTTAACAATCTATTATCAGCCTGACATGTAGACAAAAAATTGACAAATTTTACATTCATTTTTTTCATACTGTCTTCAAAATGCAGTGCATATTTTATACTCGCAACATACATTTCAAGTGCTCAGTATGGCTAAGGGATACGATATTAGACAGCAAGGGTATAAACTAAACAGTCATGTTTTTCATAACATGAAGGTTATTATATTTTGTGACTATTATAACAAAATAAGGTAATGATATGTCTGGGAGAAATCTTTAGAATATCTGCTTTAATAAGTTAGCTTATCAATTCTTTATTATATGAGAATAATTAAACATCCAGAAAGAATTTGAAGGCATTTGTTCCCTTGAGGGGCAACAACATCCAGAGGTTTCTTCTGCAGCTATTATCTTGTTTAGTAAACTTCCTTTTCAGTGACAATACTAAGATCAGCTCTTATCAAAACTTATCAGTGAATTATAAAATTGCAAATTGGTGATAGTATTATACATCTCACATCAAAAACATGTTTCTCCTCAATTATAAAAATTGGCTTACTAACATATTTTTGTGCCCTCCAGGAACACAAACATTCAGACCCTTAAGAAAATGGAGTCATCAGAATTTATTCCCAAAAGGATAATGGAGAGCACAGTCTACCCTTCCTGCCAGCAGGTTCTATAGCTGGAGGTTTAACCAATGGACCAAAAGTAACAAATACACACACACACACATACACACACACACACAAATATATATAGTAAGAGGCCCTGCATGGTGGCTCATACCTGTAATCCCAGCACTTTGGGAGGCCGAGTCTGGCAGATCACCTGAGGTCAGGAGTTTGAGACCAGCCTGACCAACATGGAGAAACCCTGTCTCTACTAGAAATACAAAATTAGCTGGGTGTGGTGGCGCATGCCTATAATCCCAGTCTCCAGGGAGACTGAGGCAGGAGAATCACTTGAACCTAGGAGGCAGAGGCTGCCGTGAGCTGAGATAGTGTCATTGCACTCCAGCCTAAAATAAAAGTGGCAATAAAAGTGGAATTCTGTCTCAAAAAAAAAAAATTAGCTGGGTGTGGTGGCACATGGCTGTAATCCCAGCTATTCAGGAGGCACGAGAATTGCTTGAACCTGGGAGGCAGAGGTTGCCGTGAGCTGGGAGCACGCCATTGCACTCCAGCCTGGGTGATAGAGCGAGACTCAGTCTCAAAAAACAACAACAACAACAACAACAACAAAAAACCCCAACTAACCAAATAATACAACAACACAAATAGTACAAATAAAAATACAGTATAACAGGATGGGTCCAGGGCCTCCCGCCTATAATTCCAGCACTTTGTGAGGTCAAGCAGGAGAATTCCCTGAGCTCAGGAGTTTGAGACCAACCTGGGCAACATAGTGAGACCTCATTTCTACAATAAAAATGAAAAATAGCCAGGTGTGACGGCACACACCTGTGGTCCCAGCTACTCAGGTAGCTGAAGACGAAGAATCACCTGAGCCCAAGAGGTAGAGGCTGTAGTGAGCCATGATTGCACCACTGCACTCTGGTCTGGGCAACAGAGCGGGACCCTTCTCAAAAACAACAACAACAACAACAACAACAAACCCAGTATAACACAGCATTTACATTGTATTCGGTATTATTAAGTAATCTAGAGAGGAAGTATACAGAAGAATGTGCATAGGTTATATGAAAATCCTATACATTTTATATAAGAAACTTGAGCATCTGTGGATTTTTGTATCCACAGAGGTCCTGGAACCAATCCCCCACAGATACCGAGGGAAAACTGTATTTCCTCTGGAGACACGTAGGAAAAGCCCAGGTACCTGGAGTAGTCTTGCCTCAAGACAAAAGGAAACACTATCAGACGTCTCTGCCTTTTTCATGTCTAGTATGCACAGACTCTGATCACATTTGTATGGCACACTGGGGTAAATGGATGAGGGCTCATCCAGGCTTCCCTGGACAGCTCCTGAGCTGAGGGGTCAGTATTCTCAGCAAGCTTATAACCCATAAGTTACATAGTGGTTCCAAAGCTCTCTATATACCGTTTTCTGTTTTTGACAAAGAGAGGAACAGCATGAAACATTTTTGTTGCACTAAAATTCAAAGCCTATTCTTAGAGGCACACTCTTAAATATGCTGCTGTGGGGCCCTGCCCAATTCCCTCTTCAGGTCCAAGGCACTTACCCCAGCTGCTGGAAATGCTGGCTGTTGATGGCTCTCATGAGCTTTTCTCTGGAAACTGCCCAAAGCTAAAGAGAGTTTCCGTGCCCAAGGTCATGCCCTTTCCCTGGGAATTAACTCCAATCCAGTGACTGGTTTGAGTTGACAAATAAAAGCTGGCCCCCTTGCCTCAAGGTGGACAACTCAAGAGGACTACACTAGCCCCAGAGTGTTCCAGCAGCGCCTGCAAAGCAGTTTAGCTCTCCCCCTACCCAGTGTTGCATCTTTCACTCACCAGGTATTGGGATGCTGCTCAATGAATGTCTTAACCACGAATCTCTGTCTTACAGTTTGGTTCTCAGAATTTCTGACTCATGACATTTATTTAAAATTATTTTAGATTTTAAGGCATTCTTAAACACATTAAATATAGGCTCATTTTTAAGCCATCTCAGGTGTGCATGTATTAATGCATATATGTAGTCTTTCACTCATGACCAAACATCAGGGAACAAGCCCTACGCAGACTGATCTTATGAAATACCTACAGAATGCTCTGTCTAGCACTGGGGATGGGAGAATGAACATAACAGAAGCTCTTAAGAAACTCCCAAAATAGCCATACAGGAAAATGTATGCACACTAACAGACTTGTATGCACACTAACCCACAACCCGAGGTAACAAAAGCGAACACTGAAGTATAAACAACAGCACTTTGTGTGCACAAAAAGGGGAGTGTCCAATCTTATCTCAGACAATTAAAGTGTGAGCTAGATCTTCAAACCCCAAGAGGAGGAGGAGGTGGTGGTGGCTCAGGGAGGGTCCTTTCTAGTGGAGAACACAGTATTTTCAAAGGCATTGTACTAGGAACATCTAGCTTAATCAGGGCCTGATTAAAACCTTTGGTGCTCCTTGCCATCAATATGTAATTGAAAATGGTAACAGTATCAAAGTAAAAAGAAACATTAAGTTCAACAGAATGCTTTCTAAAAAAAAAAATTGATTATTTCAATGTTTTTTGGGGGAGGATCAAACATTAGATTTTTTCTAAAGTTGAAGATACCCCATATACATCACGGAATTTTATACAACCATAAAAAAGAACATCATGTCCTTTGTAGAAACGTGGATGGAGCTGGAGGCCATTATCTTTAGCAAACTAACACAGGAACAGAAAACCAAATACCACATGTTCTCACGTATAAGTAGGAGATAATGATGAGAACTCATGGACACAAAGAGGAGAACAACAGACACTGGCGCTTACCTGAATGTGGAGGGTGGGAGGAGGGAGAGGAGCAGAAAAAATAACTATTGGGTGCTAGATTTAGAGCTGGGTGATGAAATCATCTGTACATCAAACCCCCATGACACAAGTTTACCTATATGACAAGCGTGCACACGTACCACTGAACCGAAAATTTGAGTTTCTTTTAAAAAAACAAAGTTGCCGGTACCCTAAACATGAGCTTAGTTTCCCTCTTGGTCATCCAGTTCAGTCCTAGGGAGTGGAGGATAGCAAGAAGATGAGGCCAAATCAAGGGTCTGCCAGATCAAGAAGAGCTCCTTATACTCAAATGGAGAGGTCTGGCCTTTATCTCATTGGTGGGTGACGGCAATTACTACCAATTTTAAGCCAGAAAATAGAGCAAAGATTATAAGGACTTGGTTGAGTGAGCCATCTGTTGCACTGGTCCAGGCAAGAGATTATGGGCTTGAACTGAGGCTGTGGTGGTAGATTTGAGAGATGTTTACAGGGTAGAATGTTGAGTCAGACACAGCTAGGATTGAGTCTGAACTCAGTTGATACCTAGTAGTGTGGCCTTGAACAAATCACTGACCCTTCACTGGCCATAGTTCTCATCTACAAGTGACTGTGTGCCCTAACTAATAATGTAAAAGGTTTAGTGTGGCACCTAGCATAAGCTCTCTGTAGACATAAACCATGTCTACTGGAAGGCATAGAGATGGCTTCCAAATCCAGAGCACACATAGTTTAATAAGCAGTACTCTGGGTTGTGGATTCACGGGTCCTCTCTTGATAGGATTATTCTCCTGCTGAAACCTCTCCTGGTAGGACACTGGCTGCACTTCTCAATGATTTCCCATAGATTTCAGCTAACTCGCACTAGGTACAGGACCTTCATATATGTGTCATTTAAGACTGCCTGGCAGAGCCACTGAAATCCAGGCCACAGTCTGCTTATTAAGTCTTGTGCCCTAGTGTGAGCTACATCTGCACAGAAGCAGTTATCTTTTTTTTTTTTATTGTAAGTTGTAAAGAGTTACTGTTCGGATGAGACACAGCTGTGTCTAGCTATCTTATGTCCTTCCTTCATTCTCTTTCCCTCTCTGGAACACTCAAGTACGGTGCCCTGTGTCTTCTGTGGCAATGGAGATAACTTGTCAAGAGCCTAAAATGAGCGAATGGGCTTCATAGGTATCAGTGGGGATTCCTGACTCCAAAATGGCTGGGAGAGAAGGAAAGAGGAAGGAAAAATAATGCTTATTAAGCTCCTACCATGTCCCATGAATAGTATTTTAATGGATTTTCTCTCACTAAACTCAATGGGAAATAAGAAAACGGGGTGGGCCTGTTTCTAAATAGACAGGCAGAACCCTAGTACACCCGAGGCCAGTGGAGGAAGGTAGACACTGGACACCCAAAGGCAAAATGTTCAGGAGGCCAGGAGGTCTCTGGGGGGCCTTGCTGGTAAGTTATAGATTAGATGAGCAGAAAGGGAAAAGCCTGGGAACCCCTGTGCTATGGCCACAGAAAGGGGGTAACCTTGACTTTATATAGTGACCAAGACAAAGTGTCATCTGGGCCCTATATAGTGACAGTTTGTTTCCTTGCACACTTGAGTGATAGACAGCAAGAAGGTGAATGTCTACTAATTAAAGACATGCATCTTGCTGCCACAAGAGTGAATGGAAGCAGGTTGTACTTGAAGCCCCTGAAGTAAACATTCTTTAGCCTAACCACAAAAGTCAAACACTCTTGGATTGGGTACTTGCATGCAGACATGTGCTTTTAGAATATCAGCAGTAATAAGAAAAGAGAGATGTATGGAATGAGCTCCTTCATTATTTGATTCTGAAAGAGAGGTATAATAGTGCTATCATCACCACTACCTGAGCAGGTAGCACCCTAGTGCCCTCACTATGCAACAGGTGCTGTGATGATGTCCAGCAACAACCCTTGAAGTAGCTGCTCTTATTCTCTCTTTACAAGTAAGAGGTTAAGTAACTTCCCCAGGTCATCCAGCAAGGCAGTAATGGAGCCTGAATTTAAACGCAGGCTTGACTCCGGAGCCCATGCTAAGCAAAGCTGTATTGCCCCCCCTCCACATAAGGGTTGTGCCAAGTGGGCTGATGTAAATGTGACCTAAAATTAGATTAAAGCAAAATGGAATGAGGCCTTTTGAAAGTAAAGGGCAGATTCTTATCTTGTTTTCAGTCCAAAAACAACTCATTTATTCAATGTCTTTTGGAATAGATGTTCCACAAAAATGCATTTTCTAGCTAACCAATGCTTCCACAAATTCATTTTACATATATTTCTCTGCCTTAAAGTGACTATACTGAACATAATGGAACTACTTGTTGTGCTTCAGGTCTACCACATCTCAACAATAACCAGAGCAGCCAATCAATATAGTGCCAACTATGAGGACCATTTTTTTGATGTTTTTCTTCGCTCACTCTTGTGAGGGGAAGCTGTCTGTTTTTCTTGTCATTACTCTGTCCCACTCTGGTCGACTTAATATCCCTCTCTTTGTTCTACCAACTTGCTGCTTTTCATTGACACTGGGACATTTTTGTTGGTGCTTTCTCCTTGATGGTCCAGACAGAGTCACCTATAAATAAGTGAGCTCTTACCACATTAATGTGACCCCCACATTATGCCTCAATTTAATATGTATTTATTTTCTCCTGGAAGGAATCACAAGAAACTTAACAATGGTTTACCTTGGGGAAATGGGCTGGCAAAAAGGTGGGAAGAGAAAATGGAGGTCCCCCTCCCATTTTTCACATACTTTTAATTAATTGGAATCATCTAATATAATATATTTTAGTTTTATCTTAAGAATATCAACAGTGGTTAACTGGAAGATTTTTTTAAACTTGTTTATATTTAAAACACTTTGATGTTATAAAGATATCTGTGTGTATGTGTGTGCATATTTACATCCATAACACAAATAAATGTATACAAATATAAATTTTAAAGATGCCTATGGAAATTATTTAAGAAATCTGAATTTCTTTCCTAATGGTCCATTTTATGTTAATACCTAAATCTAGTCATCCTTCAGCATCCATGGGAGATTGGTTTCAGGACTGCTGTGCATACCAAAATCTGAGGATGCTATAGTCTCTTATATAAAATGGCAGTAGTATTTTCAAATAACCTATGCATATCCTCCCTTATACTTTAAGTCATCTCTGGATTATTTATAATACCTAATACAATGTAAATGCTATGTAAATGGTGGTTATACTATACTGTCTAGGGAATTATAAGAAAATGTCTGTACATGTTCAGTAGAGACTCATTTTTTTTCTAAGTATTTTTGACCTGTAGTTGGTTGAATCCAGAGATATGAAGCCCATGAATACAGAGGGCTGACTGTACTTCTGTTGTTATAAATTCTGGATTCTCTTTAAAAATACCATGTGTCTTGTGTGTGTACCGGTGTTTAAAGCTTTTTGATTTGTGAATAAATTCCTAAATATCTCTTGACAAAGGTTTCTGGGGGTAAATATGTAATTTCTAAAACTAATTTTGAAGAACCTTACTGAGTCAAGTCGTTGAAAAACCAAGTCTGCTGTGTCTTTTTGTGTGTGTGATTGCAACCTACACTGTGAGATATAAAATGCAACTTTTGAATAATTCTCTAAAAATTACTTATTACCTAAATTGTGGAATCTCACTTTACATTCAGGTTGTTTCTCAAAAATAAAAGCCCATGTAACTGCTGTGTTAAAAGTGAAAGATACAAACATAAAATCTCATTAAAAAAAAGACCATAATCAAAGAATCATCAAAAGTATTGATACTTTAATTCTTGAAATTTACTTCATTGCTTTGAAAAAGACACTTGGGAAAGTCTAAATAGTTTAATTTCCTGACACTGATTACATTAAGCATAGATAGAACATTTTTTTCGCTGCTCCCACTATTTTGGTTTACTTCTACTTTCCCTTGCTTCTTGGCACTCTTCAGGAAGTATGTTGAGGAAGACAAAAAGTGACTTCCCCACTCAGGTAAGTGTACTCTCATTGCCTATTATTGTCAAAATCATCACCACAGACTAAAAGCTGTTTATTTGTGAGTCACATCTATTAAAGTAGCAGGAACTTTCCTTATCAGACTGATAAAATCTGTTAGAGTATGGGAGGCAGATGCGATTCTGAATAGGTATCTAGTAAAAGAGCTGGTTCCCGACTATGTAGGCTTAACAGGGTCATCTAAAGCAAAGGTTATGCCCAAACAACCAGATAAGTCTGTAGGGAAAGCCAAGGGACCAATGAAAACAGAGCTTGACACATAGCAGGCACTCAGTAAATACCTGTTGAATAAATGAATGAGATAATTCTACTCATAAAACACAAGGTATTTGGACAAAACAATATAACCTCCCTCTTCGAAGTTCTATTTAAACAGTTACATTGCTCCTGTGTCTCTGGTCTATAGGAAAAAATGGATTCAGCAATAGCATAGAAGCAGAAGTCAGAATATCTAAGCAAGCCAACGCTCAGCTTTTCTTTCTATAGTTATAAATTGGGCTCCATATCCCATATCTTGCAGAGAAGCCAAAGAGCTACTGCGTAGCAATTAACATTGGGACAACAAAACACATGTTAAAAAGCTGTCTGTGGGGCTCAGAATTTAACTTTAGGATTTAAGTCTTGTAAATTCTCACCATATAAGATGATCACATTAATATTCATCTAAGTGCAAGACTAAAGATAAATCCTGTAGACATAATCTGACTTTCCTCTTGTCCATGCTATTATACTCCTTTATTATATAGATCATTTAACAGACAGCAAGAGTGAACAGCTCTTCATGGAATCCTTGAGCTAGAAAAGCTCTTAAAGTTCATCTGGTTCAATTACCAGAATACTGCCAGAAACTACACCTGTGAGACACAGAACTATATACAGAAATGAAAGCTTACTCCTCTGTTGCCACAATGTGGTGGTTTTTTGTTTTTTAAGTTAACCCAATACATCAATCTCTTAATTACAACCCATTCTTTTCCGTTCTCTATAAAAAAGCATGGATAATATGAGGCCATATCATTATTAAAACAGTATTTTAATATTCCTAGCATGACTATATTATGTGGATATTTTAAATTAAGAAAAACATGATGTGGATTTTAATTAATACTGCTATCATTTTAGTCTGAATTGGAGAAGATTCTTAAAGTTACTCTAGGCTTCCATTTAACACAGTAATCCTCTCTCTGGCATATTTCACCTAAAAGACTGCTTAATAAAAGATGAACGCAGCCACTTTAAATATTTATATGTTTTAAAATTACACAGGAGGTGGATAACTTTTGTATTTATTTAAAAACTATATTTTTTTCTACATTTTGAACAAATGGATATGATAAACATTCCTTTTTTAAAAACCATTGCCAGTTACCATATATGAAGATTTGCTACACTGTACTTTGTGTTAATATAATTCATAATTCAAAGGCTATACTTAAAAACATTTCAAAATCAGGTTGTAATTTTTCAGGTAAAATATAAGTATTTCTGGCTAATCATAGCACATAAGATGTCTAATTTCAGAACTAATTGGTCAAATACTGTCACAGAGCACCAGTGTAACAAAAAGGACACCTCAGTGTTAGCTGGCACACTAAGTATAGTGTGTTAAAATAACCACAAAATATAGGGTGAATCATAGATTGCAAAGAGGCTTGTGCACACCTAATAGAAAACCCACATCACAGCCATATTCGGCATCACCAAGGTATGACATGAAAAGGGACTTTTGTTCTAAACAATAGTGCCACTCAGTGGCTGAACAATGGTAGTGAATTGAAAAGAGTATGAATGGAGGGTGGACAAAAAGAAAAATGGAATTTTGGAGTAGGCAATGATAATACTGTAGGCAAAGATAAAGAAAAACTATGTTGTTATGGTAACTGTACCTTGGAGGTCAGTTAGAGTCTGGACAGGAACAGAAACCTGAGCATCGCTTCCTGTAACTACATCGCCTGGATTTCATAAGAAAAAATAATTAGATTTCATGAAAAGGAAATAATCAACTTCACTTTTCTTTTATACTGAATGTTCTAATACTTTAATCAAATTACTAAAAATATACTACAAACGAAAATAATGCACAAGCTTAGAAAAATTAATATAAAATATTTTTAAAGAAAATAATCTTTAAGAGCATGTTTCCTAAAAGTGTTCTATGTTTGTGTTTTCTTAAAGAAAACATGAACAAGTTTCAACTAGTCTAGAGTATAGGAATCAAAAGATTTTGCTGAGCATATTTCATGATGCTACAAATATTGCTGTGATTTTATATTTTTTCTTTCATCTAAAAGTAAGTTATATGTCATTTATTTAAAAATAGGCATTCTTTTGAAATTGATTTCCTCCTATATCAGACAAAATTTATTTTTAACTAAACTTGAAACCAACTTCAATGATAAGATAAAGACCTAAATAAGTTCTAATTTCATATTAAGTAATGAAAAGATTTCTTAAGTTACCACATGTACTTATAAATGTCAACATGCAAAAATAAATCTGTGAACCGCATACCCTTAACTTGATATACTTATTATAGGCAAGATTTCATTTACAAATTGGACTTATAGTAAGTGCTTAAAATAATGACATGTTCAAATTCAAAAAGTAATTTAAAATACAGACAAAGGAAACAGAAAAAAAAAAACCGAGGGCATTTTAAGAACGTAAGAAAGGAAAAGGAGCATAACAGGAAATCTCATGAAGAACCTGAGTTGCACTGACATTTGGAAGGAAGACATTTTGGTTCTTTGATTTCCTTCCTGGATGACAAAGTTCAACACTAAGCATAGTCACTGTCAACAGAATCATCCTCTGGATATATCACCATCTGAAGGCATATGCTATTTTCAGACTAACAAGCTAAAGAAAAAAGCATTTTAAAAAAGGCATCATATTTTCTATGTATGATCATTTATGATTAATACACTTGTTTCCCCTTTAGCTTTTATATAATATATATGGTAGTCAAAAAAAAATCAATTTTTGAGTTAGATGACATATCCTCAGTGTTCTGACCACTGACTTACAGCCCAGCTAACCTGGAAATTGTTACGTTGTAATTATACCATCATCATCAATTAACAGTACACACATTTGGTCTCCTATAATTGAAATAAAATCTATAAATAGGGACATACCACAAACAAGTGATAAACAGCTTTTAGTGGAAATAGACCCCAGATTTTCATAATATGTAAACTCTAAATTCATTGATAAATGGTGTGCCTACTTTCTGTATATTTGAAGGAGATTTTCAATTCTATGCCTGCTACCTGTTTTACTCTGCTGCTTCTAGATCACCTATTAATGTATATTTAGAGACTGATGATTCATTTTAATATTAAATATCACCAAAAAAATTATAGGGAACATCTGTGCTGCTCCTTCACTATCCTACCCCAACACATATACAGACTACAGAATATACTTCAAGCAACACATGTGAGTTTGGGTTGCAAACACAAGTGTCCCCTGATATAAGCACAAATAATTGAAAGTTAACTGATTATGAAAACCATAAACAGTTTCATCTTTATAAACAGCCATTTTTCAATACAACTTTCAAATTTTCCAGCAGAGTATACTAAAAAGCTATTACATTATCTTTCCTCAAAGGCACTAAGTAGATGACTCTGTTCTGAGACAGAAATCACTTTGCAACACAAGCCTCCTGACAGGCTAAATATTGTGTTCACTGATCTATGGGACCAGGTGATACACGTGCAGCTTTGTCAGTTTGACAGCACAGCAGAATACATGTGGGAAATACAGCATAAAGAACCAATACTGGAGAAGTATTTTTCACTGTAGTGTTAATCAATACATATTCTTCCAAAACAACTACAGATTTTTAGAGTTGGGAGACTCTCCAGGGATCAGCCCAAATCTCTTATTTCAGGTTGAAGAAACAAGAGGGTTAGAGAGCTTCAGGGTGTTGCTTAGTTCATCACTGGATGAATAGAGGAAGAGTGGCAAACTACATTATCTTCTATCTTCTACTTCTATAAACTGTTCTCTTTCCTTTTGTTTTATTCAAACCTTTATGTCGGAAGAGGCATTAGCAGGAACATTTATGATGAATCTGAAGTTAATTAGAAAAGTTTTTGGTTTTTTTTTTTTTGGTAGATTGACATGGGAAGAACAAACCAGAAGTAAAAATATAGAAGGGTTGCCAAACAAGGCTACTTCTTTCAGCACAGGGATCAGTTAAAATGCCCCAGTGATGATCATGTTCCAAATACTTTCTTAAGTGCTCTGTTGTCTCCTTATAACTGGGGACTTGGTTTTCATCAATTGTTCCATCTCCATGTACTTCCTTTCTCACTTACTGTGTGATATTAATACTTGACATTTCCTTGGAGACACAACTTCATATTTCTAGTCATTTGGCTTAGTTCCTCAGAAAATTTAAGCTACAACATTAAGAGATTCTCTGACTCATTTGCCTGCCATCAGTTAGAATTACTACTGACTATGGCTTGTTATCAAAGCAACATTGAAATCACATTTGTTTAGAACAATAAAACAGTACAATTAAGAAATATGTAAAATAACATTCATTTCCATTGTGGAAATGGGTATATCTCCTGGCATTAAAATACATTTACAGCATGCTAATGATTTGTTCTCTTTTTTAAAAAATCATGTGTGACAGCGCTATGTTAAAAAGAAAAGAATGTAATTTTCAACGACACATTCTTATGCAGGGTAAATTGAATATTCTTCTAAAAATTTAAATACTAATTATATAAAATCTAATATTTTACATAGGCAAATAAAAAGAGAGCAGAAGGATAACAAGATGTAACCAACAGAGGAATATGGACATGCACACACACTTATTATTGAATAATACTCAACATTTATGTCATTGGGGAAACAAGTCCATTTAACATAAGTTAACCAATTTAAATGCCAGTATTTAAAATTAGAAACAAATTTAGAATGTAATCTCCTTAAACAAAGTATATGGAACATAGTTTTAAAGTCTTCTTACTGACAATATTACTCATGTTATTGTCAACACTAATTAGTGAACACTGATGTAACAGAGGGATCCCTTTAAGACATGAATGATACTTGGGTCAGGATGTTTGCTCTAAGTGGCCCCAGACTGCTTGTGAGGTCTTAGGATTGCTTTTTAAATACTTTGTGCCATCATTTACAACTTCTTGCTTTTAGAGTAGAGTTAGCAGAGTCCTACTGCTAAAAATAAATGTAGCTGTTTCCAATTTGTTATGAAAAGGGGGACCTAATACATTATGACTCTTCAAAAATACCTGAAGTGCTCTCTGATGAATAAAATACATGAGGGAGGTGAAGCTCTGGAATGGCCCTGACACAGAGATGAGCTTACCTGAGTCCCAGTAGAAAATGTGCTACCAACAGCAGTGCCCTCACTCAGCCGGTGAGATATGGATTGGACGATCTGCCAGGTGTCCTCTGCTCTAACATTCTGTGGTTCTAACTTTTAGTTTATAGACTCATATACTTATTTTGGCTGCTTGAAATTTTGTTTAGTTTCGCCCTCCTCCCTGCTTAAGATTCTAGTTGGTATTCCTTAGAAGTGAAGCAGCTGGGTGAGAGACTGCAAGCCTAGTGGCCCACTTCCTCCAAACAACTGCAATGCACCGAAGAATGCTGTGACTAGTGAAGTCCATGGTACTGGAACTTCTCATTTTGGATTCTCTTCTAGTCAGAAGCATTACTATACAAAGTTAGCAGAGAATACAGTCAAGTGATCTCAACTTCTGTGTTGTGTTAATTCACGCCATCATACTGTATGGGCATTTACAGAACAAAATTGCAAATATACTAGGATATAAATGTTAAAAAAAATTACCTCATAAAATTTTCTTAACACCAACACAGTATCTAATATTCCAACTTTAAAAGAATCATATATAACATATTTTAAAAGTAAGTTTTGCATTAATTTCTATTCTAGGAGGTTGGTTCCTCACAGACAAGTGAAGAAATCCCAGGCTACACTGTAAATGTTTCCTTGGATTTACTGTTTTTTTCCTACCTTTGTTCAATTGCACAGGCATGCTTTCTGATTTCATCAGCCTCTGCTGCTGCTGCTGTTGCTGTTGCAAGTGATGCCTTGGGGCCTCTGCTGAGGTCCTGGTAGGAATCACAGCAGAGGAGGAGCTGCTGCTGTTGCCGCCAGGTACAGGGCCACCTGCAGTGCCTGGAGCCATTGCTGGGGAAATCAACTTTCTTCCAAAATTAATCAGGCTATTAGAGACCTTATTTATATTCAGGGGAGCACCTTTGGCATTGGTCCTGTTAAAAAAAAAGAAATGGAGAGGCATTATTTACATTAGAGGATGAATCTATTTCACATAATTAATTGGTAGAAAAGCATGCCTTGCCTGCTTTGAGAAAGGTCATTTACTAGACCAGCTATATGAAGTGAGAAGTGAAAATTTAAAGTTACTACAGAATAATAAAATAATGAAATTCTTAAAAACGTAGCTTATGGAAAAGTCTTATTTACTTTTCATTCACTCATTCAACAAATAGAGCCAACACTGTGCTGGGTTATGAGGATATAATTGCCCAAAATAGACACAGTTCCTTTCCTGGAGCTTCTAGTCTAGTAAAGAAGAAATATATTAATCAAATAATCACGAAAATAAATATATGCTTAAAACCTGTGACTGGACTATAAAGGAGAGGTAGGCAAGTCCTGGGGTCCTCACAGAAGGGGGCACCTATGAAATGAAGCTAAGAGTAGATTCCTCACAAGCCCTGGCACATGGGTACTAGGCCAAATTTAATATGATTCTGAAAATAAATGTGTCCGACAGCCATGAAGTAAATTCCTAAAAGTTATGTCAACTGCCCAGTTCATTACAACTGGAATCTATCCTTACTCTTTGCTCCAGCTCTCTATATCCTCCTTCTCCACTTCCTTGGTTTATTTTTCTTGATAGCACTTTTCATGATCTGACATACCATATATATTTCATTTATTTATTTGGTCATCATTTGTTCACCTTCTTGAATCACCATTCAAATACAGGTTTCATGAGGGCAAGGATTTTTGTCAACTACTATATTCCCATTGCCTGGTACATCATAGGTACTTTATTAATAATATTTGTTAAATGGTAGCAGCATCCACCCATAGTCTGTTTTTTCACCTGCCACAGTGGAAGACCAGCCTCTCCATTTGTGCTTTGAATCTCATCTCCTCTGACCTTCAGAGATTGTTATTCCTGCATCTTCCTCTTCTGTATCTTCATTTTCTCCTTTACTATATCATCTCCATTAGCATGCAACCATGGTGAGTATCTGCATATGTATACTAAGTTCTCTACTGAACCCTTCTTCCTTTCAAGTTACCACCCCATTTCTTTCTCTGCTTAAAACATGTGTTTTCAAGGTATGTTTTAAGGTGCCACTTCTGCTTCTTCAGTCTATGGTCCATTAAGTTCCGGTTGTGCCTATTTGCTATTGCTCTAAAGCCATTCCTCAAGGTCACCAATTACTTCACATTGCAGATCCAAAGGTCTATTCTTATTTGACTCTACCTCTCAGCAGCTATCAACTCCCTTAACCACTACTTTCTCTCTCAAATTTTGTCCCTTCCTAGCACCTGCATTATAACTATGCCTGGCAAATAGAGGGCACCGAGTTAACATCTGTTAGATGAACAATTCCCAAATGACTCAGAATCTTGCAGTGTCTCAGGGTTATTATCTTGAAGACCAGTTATGATTATAGATTTCGTTGTAAAGGAAGTCCAACTCCATGACAATATTGAAGTTTATGTTTGTATTGCCCAAATCATTAATAGAAATGAAATAACTCACATTTTGTTTTCATAAAAATGGAAAATTGAAAATCAACTTTGAGAGATCTGCTTATTTGATTTTAATTAACTTGATTTTTACTATAATTTTCTTCTCCCAGATCTAGCTGGCAGCACTTACATGGTAATTCTATTTTTTATATGACAGCTATATCCTTGGCATTACTAGACGTTGCTGTAAAACAGAATGGATCCATAGTTCTATAATAAAAAGGAAAGAGCAGCAGACTTCTTCCTTCCATAAAGTTTTCTCTAATAGTACTAGCTAATGTTATGGCCTAGGTATTGGAGACATACATTGCTTTGGAGGTAGAGCAAATCAAATTTAAAATATGAAATTCAGCTTTATAAAAGAAAGATCTATTCATTATAACTCAATGAAGTGTGAAAAAAATTTCAAATGGTTTCTTTGGCATCAAGTTTCATCTTTAAAGACTTGAGCTATTTAAATGTCCTTCCAAAATTTATTAAAAATGATGTTTCCTAATAGAGGTGAGGATATAAAGTGATTATGCACCACTTTCATTTTTTAGGTGCTTCCTAGTGAAGTAGAGCATTCTTAATTTTACATTTACTATAGGTTAGCAACAGAGAAGGCACTCAATGTATGTTTATTGAGAAAAAAGAATGAATGAAATGAAAAGACTGATAAATTCTGGATTAACTAGGTATTCACCTCTGGCATTATATTCCACTCAGCAGCTTGTATACATTCCCATTTCCTGTGAGTGACAGTATAAAGAAAAGTTATCATGATACTGAAGTTCTGTTACACTTTAGTTTCACTTGTTTGCAAGTCAGGATTCATAATTCCCAGATACTAAGAAATTATAATGTTGTTACCCTTTTTTATACACAAAAATGTACTAGTCAAATTCCCATATTGCCAGTTGTAAAATTTATATGTTGATAAAAGTACTGAGAAACTGCTAGAGCATTATCAAGAGAATATGGTTAATGCATCTTCATTACTACTAATAACCATGAAAAACATATAGATCAAGCTTATGCTGAGCAATTTTTCATCTCAATAGCTCTTAAAAGGGAATGAACACTGTTTTCCTTTTTGAACATTTTGTTTTGTTTTGTTTTTAACCATACTCTTCCTAATCCACTACCCGTTAATTTCTAGAAGAATATTTCTTTTCAAAACAACGATTGAAGGTGACTACATATCTTCAGGATATAAGCAATTCTAAGTCATACAGAGAAAGCAATCTGTCTATACCTTGTCTGTTTTTTGTAGGCATAACAGTTTTTATGCCAGTTATCTAATTCATATCTGCAATATGAACAGCATCATTCTTCATGCAAAATACTAAACAATTATTAATAGCTATGATATATATGACTAAGTCATGTGTGCTAAATTAATGAAAATTTGCGGTTGTCAGAGATCTGATGGACAGTAGGGATTGGACTGGATTAAAGATGGAGTGCAATGTGTTAACAGTGTTGAAATAAACAGCAAGAGGAATTTGGAGTTAACAAGACACTGAATATCAAATCTAATAAGTAACCAATTTTGTGTAATTGAAGTCTTTGATTACTATTGTCTCTTTACTGTTATTTCAAAAAGTACTGTTTAGGAGACATTATTTTAAAATTCTGCCAAGACTTAACTTTTCACACAACCTCATTTAACAAGTTAAGTCAGTACCAACAGGGGCATTTTCTGAGGAGCCACCAATCTCCTCAAAATACCTGTACCAGAATCCAATTTTGACCTGAATTCACTGTTGAGCTCCTTATGTTCAGTTTCTAAAACTCTGACAGTAGGTGATTTTAGCTGTCTCTTCCCAGACGCTTATTACCCACTTAATGTCTTGCAGAAAGGCTTTCTGATCCACACTCTACTGAAAGAGCTTCTAGGGCCTCCAATGCCTTCTTAGCTGCCAGTCATGGCCTGTTTTTATAGCATTTCTATAAACTTTCTGAAGCTTTTAAAAACCATTATCACATTATCACTTCTATAAAAATTCTCCACAACCTTTTCTCTCCTGGATATAAATATTTACAACATCCTAGCTTACCTCCTTTTTCCTCTATAATTTTAAAAAATGATATTAAATATCTAATATTTGTTTATTTCACTTTGCTGAAATAAAAAAGATGCTTAGCTATATTTTTGTCAAAGAATCATTTCAATTTATTTCAAATTATTTTTCTCTATATTCTAATTTATATTTTTGTTATTTCTTTTCCTTGTGTTTTCCAAGATTGAATACTTGGTTCATTCATTCACTTATTCATCCTTTATTCTTCCTCTTTTCCAATAAAAGCATTTGAAGCTACATATTTGCTTGGTTGTCACAATAGCACAAAAGTTTTCTTTCATTTTCTAAATAGCCTTGTTGGCTCATTTGTTATTTAGGTACATTAAAAATTTTCAGATGGTTGGGTTTGTGTTTCAATATATTACTTATGTGGATTTACTGAATAAAATAGAAATATTGAAGGAATGGAAATGGGAAAATGTTTTGATTTTGCAAAAGGACTATGGAAACCACAAATTAGAAAATAAACTGATATATATATATAAATATTTTTACTAATTACTTAGAAATGAATATCTTCTATTACAAGTAGATAGTATGGTTTACTAAAAACAAGTTATTCCAAGGCAACTTTACTTCTTATCTGATAGTGTGAAAGGTCTGATAGATTTTGTTAAGATATGTCAGTACCTGTGGAAATAATGGAGAAAAATGCATGTTCAGATACAGTTGAACAATTGTACCCCAAGTGTATTGTTCAATATTCTAGCACCCACCAAGTGTTTCTGGTGATTATATGTGTCTCTGACTTGGTTCACAGACTTTCTACCAATCCATCTTTTAGGATGGTCATAATCTTCTGTTAATGAGTTGTGTAACTATGAGAGAGTTATTTATCCTGTCTGAACCCAAGTTTCCTTATCCTAAAATAAGGGAGCTGAATTTTATGATATTTTAGGTACTTTTTAGATACAAAATCCTACAATTTTGTGACTTGAAAAATGAAAATATGTGCTTATTGAATTTCAGACCAAAGGCTAAAGAGATACCCAATATATCAAATAAAAGAATCAAAATTTTTTGAATGTTTTAAACACAAAGTAAATGATGAATGTTTGAGGTGACAGATATGCTAATTATTCTGATTTGATCATTACATATTGTATACATGTATGATATGGCACACTGTTACCTCCAAAATGTGTACACATAAAGACTAAAAAATTCAAAATTTAAAATAATCTCAACAGGCTAGCATGAACGATTAAACATAAAATTTAACAAAGATAAATAAAAGCTCATGTAACTATTTTAAAACTTTTTATAATTGCACATTACATACAGAACAAGAAGGCATGGATAACATGAGTTTAAATTAAAAAAAAATTCAAAACTCCCAACCATTAATGTTTTGATTGGGTTTGGTTTGGCTGACAAGACTAATATGAGTTCACAGGGATGATACTGAAGAAAATTAAGATTTTTGGACTGCATTAATACTAGATGAGTCCTCATACTGCAGAAATACTGCAGAAGATACTGTGTAACTTTGGCGGTCGCATTTTTGGTAACGCATTAATTTCTGAAATAATTGAGTTGTGTTTATAAATGGAGTGGAACAGTAGAGAAGCTGAAAACCATGCTGGAAGAGGAATGACTGAAAAACCTGAGGAATAAGTCCTACATACAATAATGTGAGGGATGCCATCAAGTAAAGCAGCCCTTTTTTGGTGTGGCTTAGAAATGAGATGAGTTACAAAAGTTAAAAAAGAGAGTTACAAAAGCTATGACATAGGAAATGTTATC
This sequence comes from Cacajao melanocephalus, assembly GCA_963573385.1. Taxonomy (NCBI): domain Eukaryota; kingdom Metazoa; phylum Chordata; class Mammalia; order Primates; family Pitheciidae; genus Cacajao; species Cacajao melanocephalus. The sequence goes on along the minus strand of CAUYLG010045818.1, from coordinate 131,805 downwards.
TAGTGATAAAACAGGCTTCATTTATAAAAGTGCTCCAATCCTGGAACTGTACAAGTAGAAATTGAAAAATAATATTTAGGTACAGTCTTCCTAGTCCCGGCATGCCTGAGAGACAGTATTAAAGGAAAGCCCCTTTCCAACTGTAAGAGTTTGTGATCTGCAGTGCCAAATGGCATCTATTGTCACATTTATCACATCATTCAGATAAAAGGACCAAATAAGAGGCTTGTAGACTAGTGTAGGACCTTGAGAAATGTCAGTCAAACCCCATCTCCAAATGAAAGTGCCTATTTGCCCTGTGTCCTTATTTTCACCTTCAGACTCTATTCCATTCCTTCTGCCCTTCCTGCCTCCTCTATCTTCCTTCCAAGATCTTTCTTTCCTATTCTTTTCCCTTTTCTTTCTTTCATAGTCTCATTTTCTTTCTATCACTTTCTCAAATTGTTCTATACTTTTTTCCTACCATAAAAACATTTACTGTAGTACGATACTTGGAAAAAATAAACTGATGCCACTAAACATATACCTATGTATCTCTGGTTTGGAGACAGAAACAATATTCTCTTTGCACCCGTGTATACTCCTAACTCTGTCATTATTGATCTGCTGAGTGGATTATTGTTTATATTTATTTCTTCCATGCTTATAGATATCAATCTATTTGGAAACTTAAAACATTCATCAGAGTCACAATATAATACTTTCAAGATGATGCTAACATCTAAGGTAATAATCAGGATATACTTCTATTCAAAAATTCCGTAAGTTAGAGGCCAGGTGTGGTAGCTCATGCCTATAATCCCAGTACTTTGGGAGGCTGAGGAAGGACAGCTGCTTGATTGAGCCCAGGAATTCAAGATCAGCCTGGGCGATATAGTGAGACCCTATCTCTACAAAAAAAACAAAAAACAAAAACAAAAACAAAAACAAAAAAACGCAGCCATGGTAATGTGTACCTGTAGTCCCAGCTACTTGAGGGGCTAAGGTGGGAGGACTGCTTGAGTCTGGGAAGTCAAGGCTGCAGTGAGCTGTGATCACATCACTGCACTCCAGTCTGTGCAACCAAACAAGACCCAGTCTCAAAAAAAAAAAAAAAAAAAAAATCTGTAAGTTGAAGGTTTTGAATTCTGTAAAATGAATGTTTCTAAAGTACTTAATTCTGTAACACTGAAATTAAGTGTTTCAAATTTACTTCAATGAAAGGCTTCTATATCTAATTTTAATTTGCTTGCCATATTGTGAGCTTTGTTATCTTAGAAAGTGAACTCACTCCTTATCTCAAGGAACTCTAGATTCTTATAGATCTTCATTAAAACGAAATGATAAAAGTTAGCTTGTCATTACGTATTCCTTAAGAGTTGAAATTCAAGGGAAACATGTTTGCTTTCAGTTATAAACATGAATTCTTTCATATGCAGGCAAATTTTTGTCTATATGATGAGCAGCAAAAGTAGTCTTTGTTAGGAATAAAAAGGTTGGCTCTGGTGAAAAAGTGGATGTAAGCTAGACTGTGGGGCTTACCTAATTGGGTCTACATACAATTTATAATGTTGGTTAAACTAACACAACAAATAATAACCTATTATGTGTTAATCATGATGGATCAAATCACTAAACTTCTCAAGACATACATATAGGAAGAAATGCTGATTTCTATTTTCAGAGTGGTAGTTTTGAATTAATTTATTTTCTCACCTGTACCTGAGGGATATTAAATCATTCCCATAAATAATCATGGTTTATGCTAGCAGCATCTCTAGAGGGTTACGGATTTTCTGGCCTAGGCTAACACATGAGAAGGGAAGAGAATATAATCCTGAAATGTTCACACATTGGGAAGTTTTTGCCCTCTTCACCTCTCTTTTCCCACTTTCAGAATCACTATATGTTTTCATAATTTAAAAAAAAAACAGCTGCAGTAAACATATATCAAGAATTAACTGTTATGGTTTGAAGGCAGGGGTACAGAGGCCAATAAAATATAAAGAAACATTTGCATCTGCAAAATGAAACAGTCACATTTTAAAATGCAGGCATGGGAAGGACAAATTAGATGGAGAAAAACAGAGGGATGTATTTTTTCTTAATTAAAAAAACTCTAAAACACTGCTGAAAAGTTAAAGACGACCTGTCTAAAGGATGAGATAGCCCATGTTCATGGATTAGGTCATTCAATGATATTTAAGTATCAGTTCTTTCTAAATCGATATACATATTAAATGTAACTCCAATCAAAATCCCAACAACTTTAATAAAAATTGGAAAATTGATTGTAAAATTTATAATGAAAATGCAAAGGACCTAGAATAGCAAAAATAATAAAACAAAGTTGGAGAATTCAGCCTACCTAAAATCAAGACTTGCTATAAAGTTATATAATTAATCCACTGTTACTAGAGAAAGAACAGAGTCCAGAAATAGATCACACATATACGGCCAGTTGATTTTCAACCAAGGATCCAATTTAATTCAGTGGAGAAAGAAAAAACTTTTTAACAAATAATGCCAAACAGCTGGATATCTATATGGAAAGAGGTGAACTTCAACCTTTACCTCATTCTATACACAAAATTTGAGGTAGATCATAAATTTAAATGCAAATGGTAACACCACACAACTTTTAGACAAAAACAAGAGACTATCTTTGACTGTAGAGTAAAGGGTTAACTCAGCATACCTGCTGCTGCCCAAAGCCTGTACCTTTCAAAGGGCTGGCCCTTGACTGACTCCTGGGAGATAACCTCTAAGCCTTTGGAATATTCCGCCTGATAAGAGTGTTTTTGTATATCTGGGCCTTGAGTCATACCAAATTGTTTATGCTAACAATGGGACTTATGGTAAACATCTGCTTTTGTTCACTTAGGTCCTGGGCCACACTGTATCAGTCTGACCTCTGGGGACAGGAACTGGAGACTGAGTAGGTAAGGTGAGTCACATGAACATTCCATGCCTACATGACTGACCTTCAATAAAAAACCCTGGGGGACACCAAATCTTAGGTGAACATCCCTACTTAGCAACACTCTGCATGTGTTGTCATACATCTTGCTGAGAGAATTAAGCACTCCACTGGGAGAGGAAAACTGAAAGTTTGTACAGGCATACCTCAGAGATATAAATGAGTTCTGTTCTTAGTAACCACTGTAATAAAGCAAGTATTGCAAGAGTGAATTACACAAATTTTTTGGTTTCCCAGTGAATATAAAAGTTATACTGTAGTCTATTCAGTGTGCAATGGGATTATGTCAAAAAAGGAAAAATCCTAATTAAAAAAATACTTTATTGCCATAAGATGCTAATGATCATCTGAGCCTTTAGTGAGTCTTAAGCTTTTTGCTGCTAGAGGGTCTTGTCTCAATCTTGATGGCTTGTGACTAATCAGGGTGGTAGTTCCTCAGTGTTGGGGTGGCTCTGGAAATTTCTTAAGACAATAATGAAGTTTGCCACACTGATCAACTCTTTCTTTAAAGAAAGGTTTCTCAATAGCATATGATGCTATTTGATAGGATTTTACCCACAGTAGAACTTCTTTCAAAATTGGAGTCAATCTTTTCAAACCCTACTGCTGGTTTATCAACCAAGCTTATGTAATATTTTAAATGCTTTGCTGTCATTTCAGCAATGTTCACAGCATATTTACCAGGAGTAGAGTCCATCTTAAGAAACCACTTTGTTCATCCATAAGAAGTAACTCTCCTCATCCATTACAGTTTTATTATGAGATTGCAGCAATTTGGCCACAACTTCAGGCTCCACTTCTAATTCTAGTTCTCTTGCTATTTCCACCCTATCTGCAGTTACTTCCTCCACTGATGTCTTTGTTTTTCTTTTTTGATGGAGTCTTGCCCTGTCACCCAGGCTGCAGTGCAGTGGTGCAATCTTGGCTCACTGCAACCTCTGCCTCCCAAGTTCAAGCAATTCTCCTGCCTCAGCCTTGCGAGCAGCTGGGACTACAGGTGCCCGCCACCACACCCAGCTAATTTTTGTATTTTTAGTAGAGACGAGGTTTCACCATGTTGGCCGGGGTGGTCTTCAACTCCTGACCTCAGGTGATCCACCCGCCTCAGCCTCCTAAAGTGTTGGGACTACAGGAGTGATCCACTGTGCCCAGCCTAATGTCTTGAATCCCTCCAAGTCATCGATGAGGGTTGAAATCAATTTCTTCTAAATCAACTTCTTTGAAACTCTTGTTAATGTTGATATTTTGACATCCTCCCATGAATCATGAACATTCTTAATGCCATCTAGAATGGTAAATCCTTTCCAGATTTTCAATTTACTTTCCAGAACCATCAGAGGAATCAGTATCTATGGCAGCACTAGCCTTATGAAATGTATTTCTTAAATAATAAGGCTTGTGAGACAAAATTATTCCTTGATCTATGAGCTGCAGAACAGATATTGTATTAGCAGGCATGAAAACAACATTAATCCCCTTGATTACTGCTTGGGTGCAAGCTCCTGGGTGACCAGGTTAATGAGAAGTAGTATTTTGAAAGGAATATTTTTTTCTGAACAGTAGGTCTCGACAGTGACACAGAGAGACAGCCTGTCCTTTGAAATTTTGAGGCCAGGCACTGACTCCTCCTCTCTAGCTATAAAAGTCCCTAGCTGCATCTTCTAATAGAAGGCTGCTTCATCTACACTGAAAATCTGTTGTTCAGTGTTCCCAGCCCCCTTTATCAATTATCATAGCTACATCTTCTGGATAGATAACTTGCTGCAGCCTTTCTATCAGTACTTGCTTCTTCATCTTGTACATTGTCATAGAGACAACTTCTTTCCCTAAATCTTCTTAATCTCTGCTAGCTTCCAACTTCTCTTCTGCAACTTCCCCACCCCTCTCTGCCTTTATAGAATTGAACAGTTAGGGCTTTGCTCTAGATTAGGCTTTGGCATAAAGGAATGTTGTGGCTGGTCTGATTGTCTATTCTGACCACTCAAACTTTCTCCATATCCGCAATAAGGCTGTTTACTTTCTCTATTTTAAAAATTTTACTTTAAGTTCTGGGGTATATGTGCAGAATGTGCAGGTTTGTTACACAGGTATACATGTGCCATGGCTGTTTACTTTCTTATCATTCGTGTGTTCACTGGAGTAGTACTTTTAATTTCCTTCAACAATTTTTCCTTTGCTTTCACGATTTGGTTGTTTGGTGCAAGAGACCTAGCTTTTGACCCATCTCAGCTTCTGACATGCCTTTCTAACTCAGCTTCAACATTTCCAGTTTTTGATATAAAGTGAGAGATGTGTAACTATTCCTTTCACTTGAACACTTAGAAGCTATTATACGGTTATTAATTGCCCTATTATATTGTTTGAATATGTTTTCCCTCCAAATCTCATGTTGAAATGTGGTCTCCAGTGTTGACGATGGGGCCTAGTGAGAGGTGTCTGGATCACAGGGGTATATCCATCATGAGTGGCTTGGTGCCTTCCCCTTGGTGACAAGTGAGCTCTTGCTTTGAGTTCACATGAGATCTGGTTATTTAAAAATGTGTAGGACCTGCCCCTTCTTCTCTTGCTCCTGCTCTCACCATGTGACATGCCTGCCTGCTTCCCCTTCCACCATGAGTAAAAGCTCCCTGAATCCTCCCTAGAAGCCCAGCAGATGCTGGCACCAAGCTTACACAGCCTGAAAAGCTGGGAGCAAATTAAACATCTTTTCTTTATAAATTAGCCAGCCATAGCTATTTCTTTATAATAACACAAAAAATGGCATAATACAGCCTAATTTCAATATTACTGTGTCTCAAGGAGTAGGGAGGCCCAAAGAAAGGGAAAAAGATGAGGAAAGAGCCAGTTGGTGGAGCAGTCAGAACACACACAGTATTTATTGATTAAATTTGCTGCCTTACATGGGTGCAGTTCATGGTGCCCCAAAATGATGACAAGATTAACATCAAAGGTCATCATATAACCAGTATAATAGTGAATATGTATGAAACAGTGCTAGAATTACCAAAATATGACAGAGACAAAGTGAGCACATGCTATTGAAAAAACAGTGCTGATAGACTTGCCAATGCAGGGTTGCTACAAATCGTCAATATGTAAAAAATGCAATAAAACGAGATGTGCTTGTGATAATACCCAGTTACCCAGTGCTTGTAATAATACTAGGTTAGAATTGCCCTTGACTCCTATTTTTCTCTTACATTACACATCAAGTCCATCAGCAAATCCTGGTCAAAATACATATTGAAACAAAGCACTTTTCTCTCTCCGCACTGCTAGTACCATGTTACCATATCATGGCTAGTCTTGCTGCTCCTCTCCTAACTAGTCTCTGTTTCCTCTCCTCCTTAGAAACTATTTTCCATACAGCAGCCAGATTGATTTGGCAGCTCATATCACTCCACCACTCAGAGACCTTCGATGAATTCCCCAAAATCTTAGGATAAAATCCTAATCCTTTTCAATGGCCTGTAAGGCAAGCCCTACATGATCTAGCCTCCTCCTATCTCTCCAATCTCATTTACTATCAATCTCATTTGCTAACACCCTCGCTTGTTGTTCACTGGGCTCCAGCCATACTGGCCTGCTTACTATTCCTCAAGCACAGAATCCTTTTTCCACTTCAGAAGCTTTGTACTTGCATTTCCCTATACCAGGAAATGTTCTTCCCCAAGAACCATGTGGCACACTCACTCTTCAGTCTCTGTTAAAATAGCATCTTTTCGGAGAAACTCACTTTAACCACTCTATCTAAAATAATGAACTCTTTAACTGTCTCTTTGCTTTGTTATTGGTTTTGTGTTTTTCATAGCAATTCTCACTTCCTGCTGTTATTTTTAGCTTTAAGAAATTATTGTGGGGTATTTTGATTGTTTCTTGCATTAAAATATGAACTCAATGTTTGTCTTGTTGGCAGTAAATGAAAGAACTGCAAACAGGAAATAAACATTTACAAGGCAGTTCAAATCCACAATTAGTCAAAGAAATGAAAATTGAAGCAACAAAAAGTACAATTTTTAACTTTCCTATTAGGAAATTAATCATTAATGAGCAAGCACTGTCAAAAGTGCTTGGATTCCCTTAGTCATCAGTGAGGAAGTATGAATGGAAACAAGCTTGATAATCTTACCAAAGATTGCTTCCACTTCTACATGTAGCCCTTATAACCCATATTATTCCCTGGAAATTTGTTCATCATGATCCACTCTTTTATCTGTGGTAAAAAAAAAAAAAAACCACTGTAGCTGTGCAACCATTGATAAAATTCATGTTTAGCTATTTAAGGCCTAAGAGGCTTTCACCAGGCTTGGCTCTTTAGCCGTAATTGGCTTTGCTACTATTTTCTTGGCTGTTTGGAGGCTACTGAAGAGTTGGTGCATTGGGGCTGTTAAGAAAAAGGGGAAGTAATGAGAATTTAGAGGGAATATATATACTCACGGGAAACCCCCCCAGAAGCAAATAGGAAGTAAAGGTTAGATAAGAGACAGGCACACACCTGGAAAGCAGGGGGCTAATACCTGCTACATCTATGGCAATGGGCTTTTATTTGTGTTGCATATCCAAATAAGGAAAGAGGATGCAAAGATGACATGTGATTTCATGGATAAGAATATCTCTAAAAATCAAGAAGCCTGATTTCTCTTCTCTGCTTCACCATGGATTGCTATAATTAAGTCTTTAAAAGCAACTGCCTAGGTATTTTAGTGATAGATTTTCCATTACATGTACGGATAATATTCACTGTGCTCTGATTTAACTTAGTTGCATATTTCTTTTTAAAAATGGGAATTGACATTTTCCTATTCATTCAAAAAGCTTGAAACGACAATTTAACACTAAAGTCTTATTGCAGTTTTGTCCTTAAATAACCAGAAATTGCTGCTATTAAAAAAGTACATTTAAATTGTGACCAGCCTTCACAAAGATCTAACTTATTTAAGAATCTGTGACTACTGAAATGCTCAATTGAATAGTCACAGAACAGAATTTCATATTTTTTTAAAGTCTGCAATCTCCTATATTAAGAGTAGAATCTTGTATCTTCTTTATTCCAGAACATTCATAGATTATCTGTTTTGAAAATGACACAACACAATTTTTCAAAATGTGTAATTCTTTCTCCTATGAAGAGGTGATAAAATAAATGGGAGCTGAGCTGTCAGTACTGCCTCAAGAGTATGTTACATTATTGAGTGATGCCTTTCTACAGACTCCACAGCTATAGGTCTTTTAACTTGCTTAAGCAATTTCATACAATCAAAATTAGGTATTTCTTTGATTAAATTAGGCCTTAACAGAGATGGAAGAAACCAAGCTTAGTTCTTTGATCTCTCACTCCAGTAGATCAGAAATAGCATTTTCTGTGCTAACTACTCCAGCTTTCCTCTGCCCCTGACAGAGCTTAAATAACTTAACTGATATTGATGATGAAAGATTCCAGAATTATAATCTGGGAGGGTCCTCCGTAGAAGGCTGCTAGTCAGGAACTCTGCCTGACATATAAGAGGAAGCCAGGATCTAGGGAAAGAAGATTCTAATAAGGAGGGTTTCCTAGTCATTTAAGATCTATCCACATTCCTCAGCAGGATTCCATGTGTCTATGGAGTAATGGCAACTATTCTTATCCCAAGAGAGCCTAGCGGCTAATAATTCCCCATCTCTACCAGGAATCAGGATCTGCCTCAGCTTAGGAGTGTGGGTCTTAGAATCACCATATTCCTAGGGCCTAGCACAGTGTCTGGCACTATGTATAGTATTCAATAAATATTTAGTTTAATGATTGAATAAATACATTCTGTTTTGAAACCTAAAACGCATTATAAGATTCTCCTAGACAACTTCCATTTTATACGGTCAGTAAGATTTTTTAAGTGCTTTATTTTATTTACTTACATAATGATTGAATTTCTTTCAGATGTTTTATTGCTAAATTATAGTAAAGAAATAATATGCTAATAATGTTCTCCACGCCATGAAGCCAAGGAGTTCATGGTTATCAGTATTAGTAATCTGTTGATCAGAATTTCAAAGGACACTGATGGCTAAATAAATGCAATTTTATGATTTTTTGTGTTCAAATAACTAAGCATTTGTGCTATAAAATCATCTATATCTAAAGTGCTCTTTCTTTTATATTAAAGAGAGTTGTTAATTTTTAACCAATTTAGGTAAAATAGTAACACTATCGCCTATCTAGTCAGAGTAAATACATATTTTTCTTTTTTTAAAAACAAAACTTAGGAATAATTTACATATAATATACAGATCTTAAATGTTCAGTCTGATGAATTTTGACACTTGTGTATACCTGTATAACCACCATCCCAAATAATATACCTGGAATGAACATTTCTATTACTCCCAAGTTCCCTCATGTCCCTTTACAGTCAATTCCAAACCCTCATCCTGAGGTAGCTACTATCTGATTTCTATCACCACATGCTAGCTGCCTGTTCTTGAGCTTCATATATGTGGAACTATACAATATGCACTCTTTTCTGACTAGCATTTTTTTGTTCAGCATGTTTATGAGATGCGTATATGTTATTGCATATAGCAATATACTTAACCCTTGAACAACACAGGTTTGAACTGCGTGGGTGCGCTTACATGAGGATTTTTTTCAACCAAATGCAGAGAGAGGAATGTGAAATTCATGTATACAGAAGGCTGACTTTTCATACATGCAGGTTTCTATATGAGAGAGCCGACTATGGGACTTGAGTATACATGGATTTGGGTATATGCAAGTGGTCCTGGAACCAATTTCCCCAGGGACAACTCTAGTTCATTCCTTTATAGCTGAGCAGTATTCCTTTATTTGAATGTACCACAATTTGTTTATTTGGTCTCTTATTAATGGAGATTGGGTTATTTCCAGATTTGGGGTGTCATGAATGAGGCTGCTGTGAACATTGTTTTGATGTTGTTTGTTGTTGCTTTTGGATATATATTTTTGTTTCCCTCTTGACCTAAGAGGGAAATAATTTCTAAGTGTTTATCTAGGATAAACACTTAGAAATTCAACTGCTATATTATAGGATAGATATATGTTTAACTTCGTAAGAAATTACCAAACTATTTTACAAAGTAATTATACCTTTTTCTATTCACATCAGGAATATACGAGGGTTCTAATTGCTCCACATCGTTGCCAACATTTTGCTACTGTCAATTTTTTATTTTATTTTATCCGTTATAGTTGGTGTGAAATGTTATCTCATTGTGGTTTAATTTGCATTTTCCTGATGACTAATGTTAAACATCTTTTCATAGCATATTGATGATTTTTATATCTTCTTTCGTGAAATGTCTGTTCAAGTATTTTGCCTATGTTGTATTTTTCCTGACATATACAAATTCTTTACATATTTGGGATATATGTATTAAAAAGTTACTCCCAAGTATGTGACTTGCCTGTTCTTTTTCTTAATGGCATATTTTGATGAACAAAAAAAAACCTTAATTTTAAGTTCAGTTTATCTATCTTTTCTAGTGCTTTTTGTTTTCTATATAAGAAATCTTTGCCTACCCTTTGTCTTTATGGTGGGGGGTTCCCAAGACTACCAATTTGGTTTGATGATTTACTAGAAGAAGAAGCTGTTATATTCATTCCAGATTGAGGCCAAGAAAGGAAAAAGGTTGGAGTCAAAGAGAAGCAAGTTTGGTATTTATTGTGAGAAATACTGTGGGAATAAAAGGCATGTGAGTGTGGAGGTAGAATCAACAGTTCTGTTTGAAAACTACTAAATTTAAGATGCATATAGGACATCCAAGAGAAAATATTTAGTAAGTGGCAAGGGATGGGTAAAACTGAAGACATAAAGTAAGGACGCTTCAGCCACACATGATGGTCTGTAAGGCCATGAACTGAGTTGAAATCCTCAAAAGAATGAGTATAGAGAAGAAAAGAAGCACGGATCTGGGCTCTTCCAATATTTGGAGGAAGAAGAGAAGGATTCAGCAGAACATGGCAAAAGATGGAATGGCCACTGAGATAGGATCTTGTGTTTCTCATTGAGCTGCCTAAGTTCTTCATACATTAAAGATATACTTTGTCAGTTATATCCACTACAAATATTTTTCTAATTTTTGATTTGTCTTTTGATTCAGTTTATTTCTGACATATTTACTTTAAAATATGTGTTGTATAGTAAAATCCATTGGTTGTTCTTTTGTGATTTTCTCCATTACTTTTAAGGTTAAAAAGTCTTCACACAATTATTTGTCAATTGAAATTTTTAAAGTAAGATTTAAAAGTCTTCAAGTAACTATTGGTCAGATAGGCACTTGCATTTTTATTTTTATATTTGCTTGTTTCAGTGCACTTTGGAATTTATTTTTGTGTGTGGTTGATAACTTTTAAATACTTGCTAATTTTCCCAGCACCATCTATTAACTATTTCCTTGCTCACTGAGTTGTAACATCTTCTGCCTTACATACTACATTTTATTTAGTTCAACTTCAAGTTTAAGCTTTGTGATTGCAAAAGGATGACGAAAAGTCTTCCTTCCAATCAAGAGATACTCTGCACAAGAATCTCCATGTGTTTAAAAGGAAATGTATAAAACAAAACCAACATTTTTCAGAAGAAAAACATAGGGAGAAAAGGCTAAAGAGAAGAAAATCACGAAGTAGAGAAAAGAATGGGTACAATACATTTCCTGTGGTGGAGGAAAAGGTGTTGAAAATATTTCAAAAAATTCATACAACAAATATGTGTTAAATGCCTTCCCTATACCAGACATTGTCCTAGGTGCCATGAACTGCTGAATAACACAAAATGCTTGCCCTCAGGGGCTTAGATTTTAGTGGAGAAGTGGGGAGACAGGTTATAAATACACAAATGAATTATATAACTTCAGTTCATGATGATGAGATAGAGTGAACAGGGGAGGTGAAGACAGGCAGGAGGTTAAGAGTGGCCTCTCTGAGATGATGTTTAGGCTGAGCTTTAAATCATGAAGAGGCATGGGAAGATGGGGGTGGGACAAGTGCTTCAGCAGGAGGCAAGAGGAGCAAAGGCCCTAAGCAAGAGCAAGAAACAGAGAAGGCTGATGTGGCTGCAGCATGAGAGTGAAGAGGAGAGTAGAAGGAAACAAGGTCAAAGAGATAGGAAAGGGCTTCAGGAAGAAGACTGGATTACCAGTGGCAATAGGAAGCCTTTGGAGGTGTTTACATGGAGGTATGCTACAACTGCTATAAACTGAGATTTACTTGGATGTTGTGCAAAAAAAATCTTGTGGGTGTTGGGAGGGAGGGGAAGACAAAGGATTCCAGCTGGAAAGGTCTTGTATAAAGAAGGAAACAAATATACTTTGTTCTTTTAAACATAACAAAACTAAATATTTGACATAACGGGAAAAAGTGACTAGAGTGTAAGATTACTGAAGGCAGGGATTTTGGTCTGGGTTGTTTACTGGGCATTTCTTGTGTTTAAAATAATCAATCTGGCAGTCAATAAAAATGTGTTGAATGATCATGTGACTACAGGGAATAGATTTTTATTTGTGTAACAAGACTCAGATAAAATGAACAAACAGAAAAGAGCTTCAGACAAGTCTCACGGGCTACAGAGATGGTCTCATAATTGTAGGGTACATCAATATATGTGGCAAACAGATTTCAATCAGAGACGGGTAAATTTATGACAACATTACACTAAGACAAGGTTCAAATATCAATTTTAAATTTAGTCATTTTGTTCTAAACTTCTTCTCATCCCTTAGACTATGAGTTCCTATGCGGCAGGAATTATAACTTATTTTTAACTCTCCAGTAACAGCAGAACACATTGTGTATATGTATTCCATAAATGTATATTTAGGCTTTCGGAATTCTACTGAAGAAAAGCTAACACATAGGCAAAATGCTTGAGGAAGAAAATTCGGACAACTTGGCAGCATTTATCATTACTAACATTTTAGTCTTCCAGAGTAAACTTTGAAATTACATTCTAATTTGAAATGATTCTGGTATGACAAGTTAACTCTTGAGACATCTCAATATGGTATTATGAAAGAACAAAACTGTTCATCAACCCTTTATGCCAATGTTAATTTCTTTAAAAAGTAGGATTTTAATGTTTTTTATTCCTACAGTGACCCTTAAAATTTCTATGTATGCAATCACAAATGTACACACAAGATACATTTATAAGCTTATTGTGTAGTTCTAAAGACAGTTGGGAAACACATTTTTAATTTTGTCACTGAAATAATTTAAAAATATATTATAAAACTGCCTCTTTTCAATCAACAGCAAAAATCTAGAAAGAGATTATACAAGTAGGCACAATTTATTCAAGTTTATTTGTGTTAGAAAAATGAAGTTGCCTAACTTCAAACTGTAACAAGTAAATAAGTACTCTTATATTTTTCATCTTACTATTGACACCGATATGTAGCATTTTCTTATGCCTTTAAAATAACTTGTTAAATAAATAAGTTTATTTTAACAACGATTCCTCATGTACATTAGCCATTGACATGCTAAAATCTGGAAAACTGTTTTCAGCAATGTGTGAATTTTCTTGATGATCTCTGAGACTACCTTTGCGATTTATAACTATCATCAGAGAAAGGGGACTTACCGGCTTTTATTCATGAGGTCGGCTCCTCGTGCTTTGTAGTAATCTAAATTTGGATGGAACTGATAAGTCACTGGTCTTGGATTTCTCTAAAAAAAAAGAATACATTTTTAAAAAGCTAGTTAAACTATCCATTAACATATAAGAGGACAGAAACGATCATTTTAATATTCCTTCTGAAAAGCATATGTATAATAATAAAGTCTAATAATTAGTGTGCTTGGGTTTTGCTTTTATTAAATTATTCCTTAGTTCTGATTCAACACAAAAATTACTTTTTCCTCTCTCATAGTTAACATAGATTTATTCATCATTAGATTTCTGATGACTTCAAAATAAAACTTGCAAATATGACTTTCCTAAAATATAATGAACAAAATGATAACAAAAGCTAAAAACTATATGAGATGTAACACAAGCAGAAACTATGCCAAGGGACCCAGAAACACAAGGTGTCAAGGTAACTGCATTTTGGAGGAAGAGTAAATCATTAGTTTTTTATGAGTGGAATGCTAAATATGTCCACTAGATGGCATACTGAGACTTTCTTCTTCCAAATGAGTTATTTCAGAATTCAGCAATTCTTTTAAAGTTGGCAATTTCTATGTCATCTATCCTTATTTATGAGTTTAATAAGTGCCCAAAATATGCCAGGTAGTAGATATATTACCAGGATAACCAATACAATACAAAAGCAAATTGACCGATGCACATTTTCATAAAAGCAGCAAAAACACTGCCCTTTCTAGGATGCAACATTATTTATAAACATCCTTGAATCATTAGGTCCAGTATGTCTGTTTAAATGTGTTGCTATTATTTAAACACATCTATTATTTAAATGTATCAAGTCCCTCACAGGCAAGTAAAAATTAAACAAACATACTTCTGCTTTATAAAATCTAATCATGTTTATACCATAATTTAAATAAATACCATAATCTCTAAAATGTTAAATTACATATATTTGCCACAAAAAGTTTTTAAAACATTATAAATAAATGTGTTCTAATGTCTACCTGGGCATATAATTCAAGTTAAAAATTAGGTTTTTGAACCAAGGCATGCACTTCCTTTGAGATACATAACTGGACATGGAAAAGCTACATATTATCTTAATAGAAAATTACCAATATGCTTAGATATCAATCCTTGGAGACATAATTCCAATGCATTGATACACTTGCATGCAGGCACGGGGGAGTTAGGGGGGATATAATTGCTCAGGTTAAATAGTTTGAAATTCATCAAGCTAACAAGCCGCATTTAATGGCCATGATGGACCTTTTCTTTTTCTGCTGAAAAGAGAGTATTTACACAGCTCAACCCTTTCAAATCTCTTCCAAGCCAGCCCTAATCATCTCACAAAAATGACAATCCCTTGATTTAGCTCCAGCTACTACTCCACTGGTTTGGTATTCAACACAGTTCTACAATAATCAAATCTGAATTGCCTTGATGAAGATAACTGACGCTTCCATGACTACCATACTATTAAATCTAACAGTGCAACTTTTCTCTCTCTAGGAATTACATAGGTTTTCTCATGGTAGCTGATGACAACCTGGACCCAAGTATAATGGGAAAGTAAAATAGAGGTTAAAACCACTGGCAGATTGACAGTGCATTCATGATATATTTTAAAAACTAACTTTCGCAGGACTATCGCTCATGACTAGTTTTGTTCTTTATTCTCAGTACCTGGAAACACATTTTGTTTTTGCTAATAAAAAAGATATTTTTTCTCTGACTTCCAACAAACTAATAAAGGATTATGTTACTTTTTGCCAGAAAATAATAAAAGAAGGGATCACATGGAGCAATTACTTGAAATATCTTTATAAAGAAATGACAAGCAATTCAAGACACGAAGTGCTGATCTATCTAAGCACTTAAAGCCATTATTAGGAATAATGATCTAACTTGAACATATAAATGAGGCTCAAGTATTGCTTTCACTGAGGCCTATTTAAATTCCTAGGAGACTTACTGGTATCAAAGGGGGAGGTAGTTTAAAGTACCACTGCACTGGAAACAAAAAAAAGAATCAAAAGATGATGTTGAAAAACAGCATTTGAAATGTTAAGAAAATAAAATCAGAGGTTATGGTTAGAAGTTATTCCTTTCTGTTGGGAAGATAGTGATGTTTCTAAAATATAAATATATAGACATATAGATTCATCTAGACCAGCACTGCCCAACAGTAGGTCACAAATATAAATTTCATCTATAATTTAAAGTTTTCTAGCAGCCAAATTTAAAAAAGAAAAGAAAAAGGAAACAAGTTAAACTAAATGTAATAGTATATTTTATCTAATTCAGTAGATCTAAAATATTATGATTTTAACACGTAATCAACATATACAATTATTCATGAGATACTTCACATTGTTTCTTTTGTACAAAGTCTTTGAAATCCAGTGTGTATTTTACACTTACGACACATGTCAGTTTGGACTAGCCAAACTTCAAGTGTGATTGTACCAGACAGCATAAAGCAAAACATCTGAAATACCTGTACACCACTGTATGGCTAAAAAAATCAACATCTAGACATGAACAGTAAAAAGGATACCAATGCTTTTCTACATTGAGATTCAGTAAGTACAGTTCTTCAATTTACCTATAATTCTTCTCTTTCGATTAAGTTAATTTTACCTTTATTCAATAAGGTTTTAAAAAGTTAAGGCATTCTGGAATACCATCTCACAGAAACAACAACCAAAGCAAACCCAAATTAAAACTACATAACAGGTTCAAATCATTGTTAAAAATACATATATAAATGTACACATAAAGGTAAATGGACAGAGAACTCGGCCTACGTACCAAAATGCTATCAATGGTTTCCTAGGGGGACAAGATTAAATAAGTGGAATTTTCACTTTTTGCAATTGAAACATTTTAAAAGAAATACTCGTCCCTCTTTTTTTTTTTTTTTTTTTTTTTGGGACAGGGTCTCATTTTGTTGCCCAGGCTGGAGTACAGTGGTGCTATCTTGCCTCATTGCAGCCTTGACATCCCAGGCTCAAGTGATCCTCTCACCTCAGTCTCCTGGTAGTTGGGGCTACACGCATGCATCAACATGCCCAGCTAATTTTTATATTGTTTTGTAGAGATGCAGTTTGGCCATGTTGCCCAGGCTGGTCTCGAACTCCTGGGCTCAGGTGATCCACCCACCTAAGCCTTCCAAAGTGTTGGTATCACAGGTGTGAGACACCTTGCTTGGCCAATACTTGCTCTTCTTAAAGGAGTTTTAAATTTTTTCCAAATAAAACTTTATAAAAATATGATGATTTCTAATCTTTAAAGTTCTGGAATCTCCTCTTAAAATATAAAAGCTACTAGAATGCTATACATGTAAAACTCTATATGTAAGAAAACCAAGACCCTATGAAAACTGTGATTTCTCACTGCGCAGAACATGTTATCTCAACACTTTAATATTATGTCTTCATCTGTATTAGAACAATTAGCAATTATAGTCATGTGTTGCTTAATGATGGGGATACGTTCTGAGAAATGTGTCATTAGGTGATTTTATCATTGTATGAGCATCATAGAATGTATTTTACAAAATCCTAGATGGTATAGCTTACTACACTCCTAGGCTATATGATATAGCTCACTTGATTCCAGGCTACAAACCTGTACAGCATGTTACTGTACTGATTACAGTAGAAAAGTACACCGCAATGGTATTTGTGTACTTAAACATATGTAAACAGAAAAGGTACAGTAAAAACATGATATTATAATCCTATGGAACCACCATCATATGTGTGGTCTGTTCTTGACCCAAACGTCATTATGCAGTGCATGACTGTATTTTAAACTCATTTTCACACAGTCAGGACTTCAACTGTCATGAGCATTTTCCAAAACACTGTATTTTTAAAATGTGTTTTTTAGTGAATTTTCATTTGGAAGAAAGATAGCAAAATGGTAATCATACCTTAACTCATATTAGTCTGTGTACAGAGGATACCAATCATGTTCCATGTCCTGGGAAGTTTACATAAAGATGAGGTCTGGGTGCAGTGGTTCATGCCTGTAATCCCAGAACTTTGGGAGGCTGAGGTAGGAGGATCACTTGAGGCCAAGAGTTTGAGACCAGCCTGGGTAAAACAGCAAGACCCCAATCTCAACAAAAATAAAAAAATTAGCTGGGCATGGTGGTGCTTGCTACTGAGGCAGGAGGATTACTTGAGTGCAGTTTGAGGCTGCAGTGAGCTATGATCACACCACTGCATTCCAACCTGGGCTACAGCAAGATCCTATCTCTTAAAAAGTAAGACAGCTGGGTATGGTTGCATATGCCTGCAGTCCCAGCTACTTGAGAGGCTGAGGTAGGACAGCTTGAGCCTGGGAGGCAGAGGTTGCAGTGAGCTGAGATTGTGTCACTGCGTGCCAGCCTGTGTGACAGAATGAGACCCTGTCTCAAAAAAAAAAAAAGAAAGAAAGAAAGAAAGAAAGAAAGAAAAAGAAAGAAAGAAAGAAAGAAAAGCCCAGATATCACAAATTCAGTCCACCCTGGGTGTACCATGCCTTTCCTGGGCCAACCACAATCAGGATGGGCCTGAAATAAGTCTTTCACAAGATTTCAGTTCATTACCTACCCAAGTATCACTCAACTATTTTCTGTGAATGTTGCTGAAGCTCTATTTAAAGCTTTTTCTTCAGCATTTGATAGCAATATAAGAAGAATGCTGAACATCTTACCCATGGCATGGACAGGATGAATTTTGGGGGGTATCTTAAAGTCTTATGGACAAAGTGACTTACAGAAGCAGAATCAACAGTGGTAGATGCAAGTATTCTAGAAAAAAACTATATGAAAAAAAATATCAAAATGAAACAAAACCCATGCTATGCTTCTGACTTTCCAAAATGCTTTTGTTAATTTAGCATGATCACAAAATCAACATACAATAATGCTTAAATAACAGCAATCAATATAAGATAAAAACTGAAATCAATCTAACTCTGTTAGTTAACTTTTTTCACTTCTAAAGTATATATTGTATGATAGTAGACTGTTCCTTAAGGTAATTTCAGGTAAAATAAACACTCTGTCCAAGAATGAGTATGACTTTGGATGGTGAACAACTCCCCTTGGCCACACTCTGTACTCTGCAATGGAAGTCTGTAGATCAGGAGACCTGCCTCCTCTGCCACCCTCACCCCTATGGCAACATTTTAATATTTTAAGTTCAAACTCATTTTGTTATGATAGTATAAAAATATTAAATGCAAATTCTCACTAAGTCTAACGAAATACTAGATGCTACAAGAAATACACATAACTATAAGATGGTACAGGGGAGAAATGCCAGATATAGGTCACGGGGGGACGGAAGCAGCAAACCACCTTGCCATGAATGTACCTATGCAACAATCCTGCAAGATCTGCACATGTACCCCAGAACCTAAAGTACGATAAAAAAAAAAAAGACTGTACATATTTTCCTTGTATTGAGTCTGATGAAATCAAACTTATCCAACGGAGGTAATTACAAATAGTACTTTCTGGACTGATCCCCTAACTCCTGATCCGTACTCCAAGGTGATATCTCCATTTGAAGCATCAAATAGAGACTACAGAAGGAAAAGTCTCATCTTGCTTTTAACAACACAGTATATTTCAAAGAAATGGCTATTTATAAATATTAGTAGAACTGAAAAGAGCAAAAGAATATCAATTCCAGTGACATCTGTCCTAGTTTATTAAAGTGCCAGTAGGAGTTAATGTAGAGGTGAAGTTATATGTTGCAAACAAAAGCTCTAGGGTAAATGTAATGGCACTCATCTGCTCTAGAGTCAGGCACAGGGTGCCTGATAGGTAAGGCAAGGGATCAGGAGTCAGTGAGGGTTGTATTCCGATTCCTGCTCCATCCATTACCAGTGGAGCAACTGTAAGTAGTTAGTTACATTCCTAGCTTTAGTTTACTCATCTGTAAAACTGCAGTAAGGATTAATTGACACATGAGAACTAAGTTCCCAGCACAGTACCAGGCATTTGATAAGAACTCAATGAAATGGAAGCCATGATTATCTTTTGATACCACTGAACACTGAAAGACATGAATCAGAGGGCAGGTATGACAGTTTGAGGACCTAAAATTCATGATAACAAATAGGTGGAAAAAGTGATGTTTCATACTTCAAATAATTATACATGAATTTAGGATCGATTTTGACAAAGACAATATTTTTTAAAGCAAAAATACATAGAAAAAAATATGAATGATGGATCTCATGTGAGGCGAAAGGCTCTCTTACTTCTCAGAATAGGAGCATACAGGTTTATTAATATAAAAAAGGTGTAAAATCATACTATTAATGCAGCACTTGTTTGCTAGCATATGAGATTGTAACAGTCAAAGTGATTTCCTGCAATATGTCCAAGTTATTACCATTTTTATAATTTATTGGTCACAATTTTTACATTAAACTGACAAAGTTCCTAGAGTACTTGCTTAACAGAAAAAAAATATTTACAGTATAATGTATGTTTGGCATGAAGAAAAGAAAATATTTGACAAATGAAGAATTGCTTAGTTTTCTTTCCCCTAATATCTTACTACCAACCCTTAATTTTTATAGAATGCTAGGGGAAAAATAAAGCTCGGAAGGAGAAACAGCACTGTAAAAATATGTCGAATGTTCCTCTTTGATAAAAAATGAGACCCTTACTTTAGTGAATACATTATTGCTTCAATGCTGGGGGAAAAGCAGCCGTCATTAGAAAAACGAATTGCTCAGCTGTTTATAAGCAAAAAGCTCTGGAGGAATTTCTCAGGACCCCAAAGGCAAAGCATTACAGGGTTATGCAAACATATGTTGCAGGTGTTTTAGGGGAGACAGGTGGGCAAACCTCAGCCATGGAAGAGGAGTTAGTTTAATACGCTGTAACTGAAATGAGATAACTTAAATGCATCCAAGTGCAGACATGCTAGGGCACGAGTGAACTGGAGCTATAGAGCAAAAACTCTCCCTAAAATAATTATCCTGTTAGTGCCAAACAAACAGAATTTTTCTCTTCTTGTAGTTTTATAGAAAACAAACACTGCCAATTACTTTTTTATTTTTTTAACTAAAGATATTTTAAACCTGGAACAAAGAACAGCCTGAAATAGTGATAATTATCCAAAAAAGATAAGGATGAAATATTGTTGCCTTTATTTTAACAAATATTCCTAAGGAGACAGTTTGTTGTAATATTCCCTCTCTGGTTCACTAGGCAACATTAGATTTATCATAATTCTCCTAAAGCCTAAGATATTTCTATATTAAAATGCTAATTTTGTCTTTTCTTTTGCCTGTAATTAAAACTGGAAAAATTTGTGGTCTGATATTCACTGACTGCTAGAGGGTTCACAAAGGTCTCACCATTTCTGTCCCTTATTGCCACTTACTGCCCTTTTCATTAAATATAGATACAGTAACACAGGGAATCAAAAAGGCAGACATTATAATCCTACATGCTCACAAAATTCTTCCCTTTAAAATACACATGCACAGTACTGTATCAATAAGTGGTACTGTCTGAACTAGTATCTAAATATTATCAGACCCAGACTTCGTATCTTATTTCCTATTCTTCATTTACCCAAGAGTTGATTTTCATCTTATATTACTTCTGACTGAGGACAATATTCATTTTACTATACATATTTATGCATGATAGTATATTGAGTCGTACCTTCCTGATCTAAATCACCTTTTTTAAACAACCTTACTGTGAGTTAGTTTCATATACTTAATATAAAATAAATCCACAAAACAGCAGATTCGGAAAATAAAACCTAGTTTTTGTTTTAAACAATATACAAAATTCAAAATGTGTGGATACAATGCATTCATCAAATTAATATAGAATTTCATCAAAAAAGAATATAAATATTTGTAACTTGGTTGTAACTAAAATATTATTTCAGTACCAGGACTTAAAATGACCTCTGGTTTATTTACTAATAATTTCTATGTGTTTTGATGGGAAAAAATACATTGTGAAAACTAGGTAGTAAGAATCTTAGAGCAACTGATAGAAAAATCTAGGTAATTCTCATCTATGCATCTATAAAGTAAACCAAAAAAAGAAAATTTAGAAGAGGAAAAGTTTTTTTTTTAAAAAAGGAAGCAAAAACATCGTTAATTGGGTAAAGACACAGACAAAACCTCTGAAGCCATGCCAGCCTCATTTTACATACTGAATAAGCCCAATTCCCTAAAGTGACATCCCCATCTATACCCTGGCAAGCCGAGATCTCAGATGGCAGAGAAGCATTTTAAACCACCTGTGCGTTATGCTCCACTTTAGCTTCACACAATAAATAGACACCAAAAGAGAAATAATTTTTTTCTTTTACTAATGTATTTACATTTTTGAATTTAGCATGCAGCAAGATGCCAGAGTAACATGCCCCCAACCCCCCAATTGCTATTTATATATATGGAAAGTAGGAGTTTAGGTCTACAAATTTTCTTTGTTACTAATGCTGGGCCTCAAAATATGTGTTTTAGATAACTGGTTGGCTTTTTTCAGTAGTACTGAACTCTTCACCTTTTTCCTTCTTCAATGTCAGTAATGGTGGGGGTGGGAGACACTTCAACACTTAGAGAAATATGGAAATCCATTTGTCTGTTCCTAAGAGTGGTTCCCAATCTTTATTAAAGAAAAAAATGGAAAAAGTGATCTCAAAAAATATTCCTAAAGATCTCAATTTGGGAAACAGAGGTAAAGTCTGATTGCAAATTTTTATTTTTAGAAATGTTAGAACAATTTAATCAGGTAATCATCAAAGTACAAACCATTTAAAAATAATTTTAGAAGGTTTGAACCCCCAAGAATAAGTCTGTGATCCAACAAGACTGAGAACACTAATTTGGGAAATTTTTCTCCCATCTACTTCCCTTTCATCACCTGCTTTTGGAATTGCCAAGGTAACAAAAACTAAGGTCCTACACAATGAAGCCTGGTAAAAGGAAGCTTTGTACAGCCACATTTTTAATACAATTGGGGGAGTAATTTCAATGATAAAATATCTTGGAAATAAAAATTCATTTATTGTAAAAACCCACTCTTACCAAGGTCATTTGCTTCCACTACATTTTTTGAATATTTTTAGTAAAAAGTGAAATACGAACTTTGAAATTTCTAAGTGAAGGGATAAATCACAATGCAGACATGAATAACACATAGATAATTATTTTCCTGAATGAGCCTGTTATCTATATAGGAGAAAGTATGTCATGTTAGACCTCAGGGAAGACCATGGAGAAGAGTTCATGTAGATGGATTTTTGCCTTTGGACTATCTTATTCCAGACTCTATGTGTCATTTTAGAAAAGAACACTAATCTTTGATGTGAATTTCTCTAAATAGTGGATAGTATTGTAAAATACTTTCAATCGATAATCTTTCATACATCTCAGCCTTAAAACCAACTATTTTAATGATAATGATTGGCAAACGAATTACATCCCGCTTACATAATATCTATGCTATGTGTTCTTAATAATTTTTATGTCGTGGAATGCTCTGCTTTCTGGTAAAGATTTTGGTCTGCTTTCTAGAATAATGTTTTTGAAAATGGATAAAATAAAGGATATAGGGTAATAAATAAAATATAATGAAAAATAGTAATCAGAGTACTGAACAAAGTTGTAATATGCTCACATGTGCTTTTAATTAATGCATTATATAACAAGATATAGTGGCTGGTATGATCATTACTATAATTTTAAAGTAGTAATGAATGTAAATAGTATTTCAAGATATTTTCATGAACTGTAATCTGACATGAAAACTCCGTGAGTGCTATTAGTGACAATGTTTCAGATACTGCTAATAATATTGTAGTTTGTTGCCTCTACCCATATTTGAGGAAAATATAAATTTCAGTAAGAGCTTAATGAAAATAAAGATGTAAATTTTTCCCATTCAAATTCCTAGACCCCTTAAATTCCATCACGAGACCATTTGGGGACTTGCCACCTTTTTTTCAGAAACCTGAAAGGTGATTTTAGATGACAGCTTTCCTCTTGGGAAGGTTCAGTCTTATGGATACTACCATACTAGTTTATTAACTCTTTTACTACTGAATGAATATGTTCAGGGGTAGTAGTCAAAACATAAAACAACTGGTTTAGCATAGGCAGCTACCATCAGGACCTATACGGATCCAGGAAGAAATGCCTGGAAAGCCCCTGCCATGCCAGGATTTAACCCCTCTGATGCGGAATTTCTTTACCTACTCATATATAAGTACTTCAACATTTTAGTAACTGTTATAATAAGATGCAACACCAGATGAATGCCAGCCAGCCCTGGATAAGAGTGACATTTAGGAGTTGGGTATATTTAGATGCACAAGTTTTGGCCCAGATAGCATCCAGTACCTCACCTGAATGAATGAGAAGTCTAGGAGGGGGTCAGTGGGGAGAATTATGGGAAAATGCTCACAAACAGTGAAGTAAGTTATCTACTTCTGAAGAGCCTACTCTTTCTGTGCTAACTCCTCTGAGAGGGTTTCTAGTGCTGTGGGACTGCTGATAGCAGAGAGATTTGTAGTGGTCTGTTCTATAAGTGGAGCTGTCCACAGATAACTTGATTAAGAGGTAGCTGAACTTTCTTATTCTGTAGCCAGAAATTACCTCTTTCTTTTTTAAGTTCAACTTGTATTTTAGATTCATGGGGTGCACGTACAGGTTTGTTACAAGGGTTTATCGCATGATAGAAAGGTTTGGGCTTCTATGAATCCCATCACTCAGATGGTGAACACAGTACCCAATAGGAAGTTTTATGGGTCTTTTCCCTCTCCCTCCCTCCAACTGGAGTTGCTAGCGCCTCCTGTTCTTGGGTTTAGGCCAGTCATACCCAAGATATAGCTCCCACTTTTATAAGGGAGAACATGTGATAATTTGGTTTTGTTTCTGTGTTTACTCACTTAGGATGATCACCTCCAGCTGCATCTATGTTGCTGTAAAGGACATAATTACATTCTTTTTTATGTCTGCGTAGTGTTCCATGGTATATATGTACCACATTTTCTTTATTGAATCCACCATTGATGGTCTTCTAGGTTGATTCCATGTATTTGCTGTTGTGAATAGTACTGCAATTAACATAGGAGTGTATGTATCTTTTACTTAGAATGATTTATTTTCCTTTAGGCATATACCCAGTAATGGAATTGCTGGGTTGAATGGTAGTTCTATTTTTAGTTCTTTGAGAAATATCCAAACTGCTTTTCCTAGTGGCAAAACTAATTTACATTTCCATCAACAATGTCTAAGAGTTCCCTTTTCTCTGCAGCTGCACCAACATCTGTTATTTTTCAACTTTTTAATAATAGTCATCCTGACTGGTGTGAGATGGTATCTCACTACAGATTTGATTTGCATCTCTCTGATGATCAATGATGCTTAGCATTTTTTCATATGTTTGTTGGATACTTGTATGTCTTCTTTTGAGAACTGTCTGTTCATGTCCTCTGCCTACTTTTTAATGTTTTTTTTCCCCCTTGATTTGTTAAGTTCCTTGTACATTTTGGATAACAAATCTCTCTGCTACCAGTCCCAAGGCAATGGAAACCATCTCAGAGGAGTTAGCACAGAAAGAGTGGGCTCTTCAGAAGTAGATAAGTAGACTTACAGTAAAGAATGCTTTACTGTGAGAAAGCTCATTTACTTCACCGTTTAAGTGAGCATTCTCCCATTATGCAAAGTTGGCAAATATTTTCTCCTATTCTGTAGGTTGTCTACTCTGTTGATAGTTTCTTTTGCTGTGCAGAGCCCTTTAATGAGTTCTCATTTGTCAGTTTTTATGTTTGTTACAATTGCCTTTGAGGACTTAGTCATAAATTACCTGCCAATGCTGATGTCCAGAAGAGTATTTCCTAGTTTTCTTCCCAGGATTTTTATAGGTTGAGATCTTAAGTCTTTGATCCATTTTGAGTTAACTTTTGTATATGATGAGAGGTAGGGGTCCAGTTTCATTTTTCTGCATATAGTTAGCCAGTTTTCCCAGTTCCATTGAACAGAGAGTCTTTTCCTCATTGCTTATTTTTGTCAGCTTTGTCAAAGGTCAGTTGGTTGCAGGTGTGTGGTCTTATTTCTGAGTTCTCCATTCTGTTCCATTGGTCTATGTGTTTGTTTTTGTACCAGTGCCACACTGTTTTGCTTACTGTGGCCTTGTAGTATAGTTTGAAGTCAAGTAATGTGATATCTCCAGCTTTGTCCTTTTTATTTATGATTGCTTTGGCTATTTGGGCTCTTTTTCATTTCCATATGAATTTTAGAATAGTTTTTTCTAATTCTGTGAAAAACGGAATTGAGAATTTGATAGAAATAGCAGTTTTGAATCTGTAGATTGCTTTGGGTGTATGCACATTCTAATGATATTGACTCTTCCAATCCATGAGTCTGGAATGTTTTTCCATTTGTTTTTTGTCATCAATGATTTCTTTCAGTAATGTTTTGTAGTTTTCCCTGCAGAGATCTTTCATCTCCTTGGTTAGATGTATTCCCAGATACGTTTTTTGTGGCTATGGTAAAGGAGATTACATTCTTGATTTCATTCTCAGCTTAAATTGGTGTACAGAAATGCTATTGATTTTTGTATATTGATTGTATCCTGAAACTTTAATGAAGTTGTTTATCAGGTCTAGGAGCCTTTTGATGGAGTGTTTAGGGGTTTTCTGGGTATAGAATCAAATTGACAGAGAAGAGATAATCTGGATAGCTCTTTTCCTATTTGGATGCCTTTTATTTCTTTCTCTTGCCTGACTGCTTTGGCTAGGACTTCCAGTACTATATTGAATAGGAGTGGTAAGTGTGGGCAACCTTGTCTTCTTCCAGTTCTTAAGGGGAATGCTTCTAGTTTTTGCCTGTTCAGTATGATGTTGGCTGTGGGTTTGTCATAGATGATTTTTATTATTTTGAGGTATGTTCCTTCAATGCCTAGTTTCTCAAGGGTTATCATGAAAGGATGTTGGATTTTACCAAAAGATTTTTCTGCATCTGTTGAGATAATCATATGGTTTTGTTTTTAATTGAGTTTATGTGGTTACTATATAAGACACCCATCCCCAACACACAGTCATTAGACTTTCCAAAGTCAATGTGAATGGAAAAATCTTAAAGGCAGCTAAAGGGAAATATCACCTATAAAAAGGAACCCCACCAAAAGAAGCCACAATGAAAGGGTGATCTGAAAGATGAATAGGCTTTTGCAACATTTGGTTGCTGGAGGAGAGTTATGGAGAGGGAAGGTACAGCTTAGTGAAGAAAGAATAAACTTATTGCTGCTGTGATTCTTAGCGATCTCATCAGCTGTTACAATGTGACTTATTTTTCTAGACTGTACTACTTAATGATTAATGATATCTAGAATCTTCAAACTTTATCTGTTATACAAGTACATAAAAAGTAGAAGACAACTTTTTAAAAAATCAACAAATGATACACCATAATATTAAATTATTTAGGAGTTGTTCTATGTAACTGGAAACTTAGAAAATTAAAAGGTTTAAGAAAGAATGAGGTCATTTATGAGGCATCAATTAAGCAGAAAATTTAGTGAAATAAAACACAGCTTAAATATGCCACAAATAAAATCAAGCCCATGTAATTATCTTCCTCTTACGGAAAGGACATATAACATCAGCTATTATTTACTGGTTCCAAATAGGTGCCAAACCACATTAGTTCCTTTACAAATATTGTCTCAGTCCTAAAGTTTTCACAAAAAATTCATTGCCATTTCATAGGTAAAGAACGAGGTTTGGGATAGTTAGTAGTTTGGTCAAAGTTATATGAGACGGTAAGGGAACAGACAGGAACTGAACCCAGTTCTATCTTCAAACGTCTTCTGGCTACACATACCATAAGGGTTCATGAAAATATGAAGAACACTGTTAATTAACTTTCAGTTTTCCTTTGGGGATAAATAATGCAAGTTCCAAGTATGCAGCCTTGATAATAGCACTTCATAATTTTTCATATCTCTCAAAATTAAGAATGAAAAATTTAACATAGTACTTTAATAAATATCTGAATGGGAAATGCTAAAGTATAGGAGTTAAAAAATAATCATTCCTTTGTTATCAACAGTACTATGTTGCTCATTTATTTTCACTGCAAGAGTCCTCACTACTTTCACTTCTCCCTTCCCTTTTTCTCAACCCTTTACAATCTTATTGCTTGACTTTTATTTTAATGTCACTGTTTCATTCTGAAAGAGCACTTGAATTTCCCCTTCTGCGTGTACCCTAAATATGTAAATGACTTTCAACAGATTTATTTTTCATCTCAGTTGATTTCTCTATAACATTTGCCACTCCCCATTTTCCACGTTGTTTGAATGATCTACTCTCAGGCAACTGTAATTCTATCGTCTTACAGTTTTCCCACATTCTGAATCTTCTCCATACACTCATTCTTCTTGACCCTATCATCTCTTTGATACCATTTCCCAAGATCCCCTTCCTAGCCCACATCTCACTTCCCCAAAATATCACTCCTGGACCACTTACATTCCCTCAACTACAATTAATACTCATACCTGAAACTCTTAAGTCTGTAATTCTGGTTCAGATCCCTCCGTTGAGCTCTAGGCACACATTCCCAATTGCCTTCTGGACATTTCTACCTGGATATCTCATAACCTCCTCAGAACTGACTCATTATCCAACCTTATTCTTACACCCAGCCACCCTCTACAAATTTGCTAATCTGCTTGGGAGGCTGAGACAGGTGGATCACATGAGGTCAGGAGTTTGAGACCAGCCTCACCAACATGGCAAAACCCCATCTCTACTAAAAATACAAAAATTAGCCAGGCGTGGTGACAGGTACGTATAATCCCAGCTATTGGGAAGGCTGATGCAGAAGAATCGCTTGAACCCAGGAGGCGGAGATTCCAGTGAGCCAAGATTCGTACCACTGTACTACAGCCTGGATGACAAAAGCGAAACTCCAGCTCAAAAAAAAAAAAATATTGTTAATCTGCATATTTTCCCAGTAACTCAATCAGTAGTTGGATACTTGGGAAGTGCAACAAGTTATTCATGGCGTATGGCTAATTATCCACCAAGCCTTGTTGATACCTTTTCTTAAAAGTTCCTTGAAGTTATCTTCTATGTTTTCTATTTTAAAGAAGCTCATAAACTGTATTTTTTTTAAAAAAAAAAAAAAAAAAGGAGGAGGAAAGAAAGGAAACAAAGAGGCAAAAAAGGAAACAGAATGCTCATATTACCTTTATTCCATTGTTTGTTTTCCCACATCAAAAGGAATAGCTGGTAGAAAATAATATTAATTTAAAAAACATATACATAGATAAATACTCATTAAATCCTCTGATGAAATCCTTTAGGGCACCAAACTGTGTTACCTTTATGATAATGAAATCTCTCCTCCTTGTTTAATCAGGGGTTAATTCCTTTTGAATGAATATGTCCTAAATACATGCTGAAATTTTTTAGTTTTTGCTCATTGCTATTCCAAATACTGTTTCCTATGTAGTTGGCTAGTCTCTGGAACTCAAATACAAGAAAGTTCAAACAAGAGAGCTCAAATATGATGTTACCAATTAAGCAAATTAAGTAGTTGATCTCAAATTAATAGCTGACATTCTCATCAGTGGATCATCTTATAAGTGGAATATATAATAGAAACATTCAATTAGACCTTTATGAGAAAATCTGGCTGGATTTCTCCAGATACTGGCTGGAAAGAAGAGGGTTTACCTCTTTCCTGGGTTTATGAAAATCTTTGCAACTATTTCTGCCACTTTTCTGCCTTCTGCAAATTTTCCCACCTGGTGTTGTTCCTCAAAGGTAGCTCAAACAACGCAGGCACCATACAATATCCACTGTAAGTAGAATAAATCTGAAATACTCTCTATTTTTATTGCTGTTGTTGTTAAAAAAAAAGATGAATAAGGCACTTACATTGCAATAAGAATCTCAAGAAACATCCAGAAAGAATCAAGTCACTAACAACTTCAACTGTTAACATGATGGACAGACCTTGGGCTGAAATAGAGCTTTCAGCTTTATCAATTTGTATATCTGCAACACATTTTCAGTAAACACTACTGAAGATAAACTTGAAGGGGCTGTCAAAAAAGTGAAAAACAGCAGTGTGCAGAGAAAAATCTAAAAACTGAACTCTTAATTTACTGAAGCAATCATGCAGTAAAAAAGATGATAAAGTGTCAGTATCCCTAACAAGGTGAGTGAGGGTAGGAAACAATTATTTCCTATTTGCCTCTTTAGAAACCAAAAATGTTAATAATAAGTACATCTGAAATGCACCTAAGAATTGTGAATGAGTCAAATTCCAAAATTAACACTATTTGCCTCTGAGAAAAGGTATACAAAGCCTTCCTCAAAAATCTAGGTAGGCTGGGTATGGTAGTTTATGCCTGTAATCTCAACACTTTGGGAGGCTGAGGCAGAAAGATCTCTTGAGGTCAGTTTGAGACCTGACTAAGAAACAAAACAAGAACCAGTCTCTACAAAAGAGTAAAAAAAATTAGCCAGGTGTGGTGGTATACAGCTACTCGAGAGGTTAGGGGGGAAACCACCTGAGCCCAGGAATTCAAGGCTGCAGTGAATTAAGATGGTGCCACTGCCCTTCAGCCTGGGCCACAGAGCAACACCATCTCTTCAAACAAACCAACCAACCAACTGCCCAAAACGAGGTGGTTTCCAGGTTAGCAAGACTTGATTATAGCCCTTACATGTTTAAGATACATCTAACGAAAGAAGATGTCGATCAAAAGAGATCTGCCAAGGAGGCAGAGAAGAGTCAAAGAGGCACATATGGGCAGAGCCAGTGGGAGAGACGGCCTAGGTTAGTGGGTAATGGACTGGGTAATTTCCAGGACCACAGTAAGGCTACCCTTACTGTATGGGTATGTTAGAGTCTCAGAGTCCTGTTTCACTAAATATGTCTTCCCTTCTGCCTCTACCTGATATTAGGTATTCCATGGAGAATTGGGTTTTCCACATAGGTTTACAGTATGTTGGTCATATGGAGTTAAATAACTTGTTTTTTCCTCATTGTAAGTGATCTGACAATGATGTGGCCTTCCATGTCTGTGTCAGATTAGTCTGTTTGGATGCTATAACACAGTGCCATAAACTGAGTGGCTTATAAACAGAATAAATTTATTTCTCACAATTCCAGGATAAAGGTAGCAGCAGATCTGGTGTCTGGTAAGGGTTTCTTCCTTGGTTCATAGATAGTGCCTTCTCACTGTTTCCTTACGTGGTGGAAGGGATGAGTTAGCTTTCCGGGGTCTCTTTAACAAAGGTACTAATCCCAAATACAAGGGCAGAGCCTTCACAACTTAATCACTTCACAAAGGCCCCACCTCCTAATATCATCATCTTGTGGGGGTTAAGATTTCAACATATGAACTTTGGGAAGCACGAACATTTAGATCCTAACAACCTGCCACCAAGAAGTGAATGGAATCAGCATGGGGGCATGAGGATGGATGTCAGTCTTGTAGCTACTCTAGGGCCCACTGCAGGCTGAGAAACATACTGGCTTTACATAGCAGACTTGCAAGCTCAGTTTTGGGTCTGTGTCTGAGAGATGGCTTGGCCTTTCTGACAGCACTAGCAAAATCAGATTTCTCAGTATGTAAGATTGAAGGTCACAAGCTTCCCACTGTAATTTTTAGTTTTTCCCTTAGAGAGCCCTCTCAATGAGCCTAAGAGGTAAAATAACCTGAACATTTCCATTTTAGAGAGCAACCGGCTGCTCACCTAATCTGCTGCTGCTTCTTTCTGTGCACATAGCTCTACTGTGTTTTCTAAAGGCTCCTGTGATTAGGTGGAGCCATAGGACTGAGTTCTAGCCAATGGAATGTGAATGAAAGTGATGCATGTCACCTGCAGGCCTGATCATAAAACCTCCCACGTATGAACCACCATGCTATTTTTTTATCCTGCTGGCAACGTCAATGTACAGGGAAACCATGAAAGGTCAAAGTTGAAGTTAACAGGCTGGCAGAAGCCTGAAAAACTGTGTGAGCCTGAGACACCTCCAATCCAAATTATAATAGATTGTCGCTCATGTGAAAACTAAACATCTACTGCCTTAGCCACGGAAACACTGGGTTTCATCTGTTATAGCAGTTGGTCAACCTCACTAATACACTATAACAATGAAACAAAAAGATCATTTTGATAGACATACACATTTTATTCTCAAGAAGAAAAGTTTCTCAAAGTGAGAATATGTTAGTTTAACATATTCGTATTCTGAAATTCATATTTTCTCTCATGTTCTTTTCTTCTCACCTCCCCTCTAGTTCATACTATCACTCTAATCCTTTGAACTGGCTCTTTTGACTGGTTTCCTCTCATTTTCTATTTTATTACTTTTGTCTTACTGTCTTTCACACGGGTGGCACATGGTTCAAGAAAAAAACTCAAATGTCAATTTCATTATAGTATAGTAATTATTACTATTATTATTTCTCCCATCAGTCTCACCGGACTTTACTCTTTGGAAACCTGTAGGCAAGACTTGATAATTAACAGTATATCAATTTTCAAACTCAGTATTCCAACCTCAAATGAATGACAAGTCAGAAGTAAACACTATTGTTGGAAGGGTAATCGAGTTAAAATGCGCTAGTGTGTTCCCTACAGAAGAACAAAGAGCTCCTATTAGCTTTCCTGTGGTCATTCAGGACTGGGAAGAAATAGTGAGTGTGGGGGTAATAAGAACATTTTGCATTAGGAATCTGCAAGAAGGGCAAAGGCAAGCAGAAGGGAGAAGGCAGATACCTCCAAAGTGGGAACAGGAGTCAGGGGGCTAGGTCTTGGCTCTGCTATTGAATTTTGGATGACTCTGGGTATTTCACTGCACCCTCATCAGGCCTCAGGAGGAAATGAGAATATTATTACATGATCTCTAGAGTTTTAACCAGCTGTAATGAAAATACAAAATACACAATATTCCTATAACAATGTTTAAAACGACTTACAATGAGCCCATGTTACAAGAACACAGTTTGAGAACTACGATGTGATAGGTATACTTCTCAGCGAAACTCAGGATCTTAGGAGATATAAAAAGCATCACGATTACTAGAGAAATCTGGGAGAACTCCATCATCATAAGGATAAGTTTAGGCTCTGTGTCTTCTCAACCTGCCCCTGCTAATTGGTGTATCTGTGGGACTACAGAACTATGTGTGTGCTGCAAGCCAGTCTCAAGATTCTCATCCTAGCTAAGCATCAGATCACCCATATCAGTTTTCAGTGGCCACTGGTATAGAGAAGGTGTCCTTCAACCTCTTTGATTATTCCTCTGCTCTAAAAAATTAAGAGGACTAGCACCTCAATATGTGTATATTTACTTATTTACAAATCACATGCACGTACTACTTGTGCAATTTTGTATATTAGAAAATACATGCAAAACAGAGTATTGAAATGAGACAGAAATAAATTAAGCTATATTTACATTAATTTTCATGATAGTTTACTTATAGTGGTACTTTTTGCTCTTTCTGAGAACATTTTTTTTTTAACAGTAGTGATGTGATTCAATACACTTCTGTACTTCTCAAAAATTTTCGTTACATGCTTTGTGAAGGTCAGTTTCTGAGACTGATACTCTGGAAAATGCTACCTCATAAAAAGACATAGATCTGAATGAAAAAAAGAGAATGTTGGCTGCCCTTGCTAAAGTATGGTATTCATTTTGTAACCCATCAATGATGCCAAGGTTTTTGTTAAAATCTGGCTAATAAAATTCCTACATTCCTTAATGTTAATTAGCTCTTCTAAAAATCTAAGTGAAAGGTGTTGCGTTTCTGTATTTAAAACAATTTCTAACTTGACCTATCTCTTAATCTGGAAGATTATTAACCATACGAGAAATTATGATTCTGTAACTTTTAGCTGTTGAGAATTTTTAATAATTGACACACTTAAATTATCTTTGTTAAGAACATCACAAATAGATAAAACATTTCCAAATTATCCACACAATGAATTTCTTTGAAGAAGCTCTTACTTTCATTATTAAAATGTTACCATTACCTTGAAGAGATAAATTGTTTATGTTTTCAAAATATTTTGCATGGTACCATAGTACTGACAGCTATTTGTCACCACTACAAAGGTAAGCAAACTTGAAGCACACTTTTTTTTTTTTTTTTTTTTTTTACAGAAGAAATTATATTTGGCAATTCTTTTAAGTTCATTAGCCGGAGATATCTAGTGAATCCACAATAGGTGTTCATAGCTCCTGACATCTCTCAGGTATTATAAATATGCCTATCATTTAAGATAACAAAACCCACTTAACTGGGGACATGGGGACAGCAATAAGACACAGGCATAAAATCAAATGGAGGAGTAAGGGGGCACTTTCAATCTTTTTGTATGGTGAAGTCCCCTTTCCCTTAAGAGACCTCAGAGGTGATCTGTCACGACTGGCTGACATACATGGCATGTGAAGGAACCACTGTTAATCTGTACATTAAATAGTTAGTAAATCTTAATAAGCTTTATTCCTTTTGGAAAAAAATGAATATAAACAGAAATTTCATTATTTTCTTCTTGAACCCCTTTGGATTATCTTTGTATAGTCATTGTGCATGCACATACTCTACTTACTGGTTTAGAGTCTAGGCTTCTGGTTTTTTTAGGTGTTTGGCTTTCAATCTGTGTAGTAACCTTGTTCCCAGTCTAGTATGTTTCATCAAGTATTGTCCATGGCCACCAGTTTTGGAATAGAACAAATACAGAGTTTTGGGTCCTATCACAGATCTATTTACATTAGAATGTCTGGGAATCTATATTTTTAACAAGCTTCCTAAGGTGCTTCTTTTGCATACCAACCTTTAAGATACAATGCATTATTGCACTGCATACTCTATGAAGAACAGATTATATCTCCGTAATTCATTACATAACCAGTACCCAGGACAAAGGAGGCAATAAACACTTGCTGAACTGAATTGCAATGAACAGCAAATTCTCCTCTGGCAGAGAAATTTGAGGGTTTAGTTGGGGGTAATTAGTCACTAATCATCCCATCCATTCATTCATTATTGTAGGTACCCTGGAAATATCAGGGAATCAAACAGACAAAAAAACACTGTCTTCATGGAGTTGACACAATGTCAGGAAAGACAGACAACAGAAAATAACATAGCAAATCAGTAAACTACTTACTATAGAGATAGGGGCAGGGAGGTCTGCAGGGAGATTAGGGTAAACTTCACTGAGAAGCCTGGATTTGAAGACTTAAAGGAGGATGAGCAATCCGACAAGTGGCTATTCTTTTTGATAGGGACAGGAGACTGGGAAATTCTGGGCAGAAGAGGGTAGGTCCCTGGTGAAGGCCCCACCCTCAAGACTGGAACTGTGGGCCAAAGTGAGAACTTCTATCCCCGTTTTCTCACTCAAATTTTACCTATTCCAAAAGCACCCATGGCTCCCCACTGCCCCTCCCATCCTGTACCCATAAAAACCCCAGGCTCTGCCAGCAGAGAGGGGAGAGGAAGAGAAGAGGAGAAGCAGCTGGACATCAGAGACTAAGGTTTGATGTCAGAGAGAAGCAGCTTGACTTCAGAGGGATGGCTTGACGGTGTGGCCTGGATCCAGGGGAAGATCATTTTCCTGGTCCATCTCCTTCCCAGCTCCTCTTCCCACCGAGGCCACTTTCATCAGCAATAAAATCCTTTGTATTCACCACTGTTCGATTCAGTCGTGTGACCTAATTTTTCCAGATGCCAAACAAGAGCTCAGATACCACGAATGTGGACGCAGAGGCTGTCACATTGACCCACCACTGAGATGTTAACGCTTAAGCTGTCGGCAGACAGCAAAGCTAAAAAAGCATTAACTATAACACTCCTTCTGCGGCTTCAGGGTCGGGGGTACTCCCTGCCAGATTTTGTGGTGGGGCCTGCATGGAGTTTTGCTCCTGCTGGTGCCCAAAAACACTCACCTCAGCTCCTGGACGTGTTCACCTGAGTGTTCCCTCAGGTGAGGGAACAATGCTGGCAAGGGGTTAAGAGCAATGTTTTCAAGTGAGTGGAGTTTGCCCCTGCTGGTGCCAAAGCAGCCAGCTAGCTCCAGTGAGGGTACTCCAGTTCCCACCCGTCAAACGGTCAGGGAAAATTTCTGGCTTCATTCTCATTTGCCACAAATCCTATTAATGTATCTCTACATGTTTCAACCAAGACTTCTGAAAGATGGTTCCTGGATGCTACTGGTACATAGTAGGAGCTTAGCATATCTTGGCTAAATGAATAAAAATTGTGTTTTGGAGAAAGATACAATGTAGCGGAATGAAACTACAACGTTCCTCTTCCAAACAAGAAAAAGCAACCGAGTAAATAAAGATCTTTTCCAAATCATATTAAGACCTTGAAAAAATGTGTCACTATCAGCATATGAGGACCATACTCATACATCAAATGTTAAGAGAAAAACCTCCTTCATAGTGCCATACTGGCCTCTGTCTGGAGAAGCTTGGAGGCCCACCCACATGTACACAGTGGTCACTCCAGGTTCATGTGAATGGTCCAGTCGCTACTGAGGTATAGAGAAAATCCTGCAGTGTGGAAAACTAACTTACATTTCCAAATAGGGTAATTATATGCATACTTGAACTGGATGAAATATACTTTAAAATTCTCCATGATAAAATGTTTTGCTTTTTGGGGGAGAGGGGACAGATATAATGTCAAAGTAAGTATTTAAATAAAGTAACTGATCATTATACAGTTTACTACTTGAATGTACTGGCATTTCTTCCTATAAAATCAACAAACAACATTTTAAATTAGCAATAATATATTTGCTGAGCTAATATACTTAAGAGGCAAATAAAATATTGATGTCGCCGTAACTACTGTATTGAAAAGAATGATTTTTTTTCTGTTCTGTCAGTTTAAAGTTTATAATATACTTATGATTTGTAATTTTCAATTTCTTAAATCATAACTTTAAGATGACACAGAAACACTAAGAAGTCCCTTTCTGAACAAACTATTTCACAGATAATAAGAAAAATAAGTATTACCTAGTCACAGCACTTAGAGCTGGAAATCACTTTTAGAGATTATAGGCTAATTAAGGCCTCATCAGCCACCCATCACCCTTTAAAAAACAATTAATGAACCTGAATTTAAGGCAGAAAAAGGTTAAATGATTTCCCTGGGGGTAAAATAGCAAGTCAGTGGTAAAGGAGGGCAGCCACTTCATTCCTTGACCTCAGGGACATATCACAGTCATTTTGCAGAAATGCATTTTAATACTTTTCCATTTGGGGTTTCACAGACTTTCTGAACACACATGCATAGGACTGACAGCTTTAAAGCCTTAAGTGGTCTATTTAAAAGAAATATGTCTCCCTAATAACCTAGATTTTCCTTACTTGTAAGATAATCAAATAAAAAGGAGGAGACTGGTTTGTATGTTTTTCTTTGCTTACTATTAATGAGAACAAAATTATCCATGGATTTTAGTCTCTTCTTTAGCTATTTGAGGAAAAATAAATCACCATTCTAATTAGTCGTGTGTCACTAAAGGAACCTTCTCTTCTAAAACATGCCGAGCAATCATTTCCAGAAAGTTTCACTGCTCTCTCAAGCTGCCCCAAATAAAAATCACCTAAACTTCTCCACACTGACTTTAAAGATCTAAACAAAGACATGCTTATTTTCAGCAAGTACTGTTGCCATGAACAACTATTACAGACAACAAATCTAAATAAAATCACTGGATGAGATCCTTTTCACACTGACTTTTCACTAACAAAATATTTATGTTAAATAGTAACATGAAATATTATATAAATTAATGCCCAATAAAATTTTATTAAATAAAGACTCCTTACACATCTCATGGACTTCTAATAATTAGTGCTTGCAAATACACAAAGTATTGAGGACGATACAGTCATTCTTTGGGTTTCTGAGGGGGTCACCGAGTGACTCGGGATAAACAAGGCCCTGCCTTGTTGCTTTCTTCAGCAACTTCTAGGAACTCTGCTTCCTCTGTTTTCTCAAACTGGAATAACATCTCCCTGAAAAATCTTCAAAGCCCAGTTGGAATGCCTCTTTCCTTTAAGAACCTTTCTGACTATTTAAGTCTGAATTGATTATTCTTTCTGCAGTGGTGTCTGTTGAACTGAACTGAATATTGCTAAAATAGGAACAAAAGAATCCATTTAGATTATGTGGTCCAGTTTGCTCATTCTACAGTTCAAGAAATGAAGACACTTGTCCAATAAATACAGCCGGGTGAACTTCTCTCACACAGAAGACACTGGGTTAGTACTGTTGGAGATCTGGTACCTGACGCAGTGGAGCTCTCAGTTTAATAGATGAGAAAATTGAATGGTCTGGTTCCCTCTGGTTCAACTACACAGAGGAGCGTGATACTGACATAAACGAAAGCAAAACTGACTGAGACTGGTGGTATACAGAAGGCAGCTAAGATTATTTCTTAAAAGATCAAAGTAAAAGAATTCAGAGTGGTGGCCACAGTCTTCTTAGGTTAAACAATAACATACTGGCCTGACCATGTGACGGCCTAGAGGTGTAATCAGTGAGTGTGCTTACCAAGGGAGAAATTCATTTGAGACTACTTGGAACTTCTGGCTTAGAGCAAAAGTAGTTTATAAGAGAATGTCTCAATCATTGGCAAGAATCACCAACAATCCAGTAATTGTTCTGAAATTTCAAAATGTGATCTTAAAAATGAGTTTACTTTTCATCCATCAGGTAAGGTTGCATAGGAAGAACAAACTAACAGCAAGCCCTCCCTAGCTCATCAACCACTATCAGGCAGGTTCCCCTGGTCCTGGCTCCAGTCATACTGGTCTTTCAGTTCCACCAACATGCTAAGCTCTTTTCCACTTTGGAGCTTTTGCATTTGCTATTCTCTTTCCTGGAGGTTCTTCTCTCTGTTCTTTGCATGTCTGGTTCCTTTTCCTCCATTAACTGCCACCTGAAATGGCACCTCCTCAGAAGGGCTTTTTGACCAACCTACCTAAATTAGGTCTTCTCTCAGCCCAGATTCTACCCCCTACTTATTATCACACACACACACACACACACACACACACACACACGTATATACACACATATATATACACATATATATAAGAGTGTGTGTGTGTGTGATAAGTGGGGGGTAGAATCTTTCTCATATATATGTGTATATATATGTGTGTATATACATGTGTGTGTGTGTGTGTGTGTATATATATATATATATATATTTTTTTTTTTTTTTTGAGACAGAGTCTTGCTCTTTCACCCAGGCTGGAGTGCAGTGGCGCAATCTTGTCTCACTGCAACCTCCGCCTCCCCAGTTCAAGCGATTCTCCTGCCTCAGCCTCCCAAATAGATAGGATTACAGGCCCCTGCCACTACACCTGGCTAATTTTTGTATTTTTAGTATGGACGGGGTTTCACTTTGTTGGCCAGGCTGGTCTAGAACTCCTGACCTCAAGTGATCTGCCTGCCTCAGCCTCCCAAGTAGCTGGGATCATAGGCCCCTGCTACTATGCCTGGCTAATTTTTACATTTTTAGTAGAGAAGGGGTTTTGCATGTTGGCCAGGCTGGTCTCAAACTCCTGATCTCAAGTGATCTGCCCACCTTAGCCACCCAAAGTGATGGGATTACAGGCGTGAGCCACCATGCCTGGCTGTATTATTACCCTATTTGCAGCCTTTATAACACATCATTATCTGTAAGTACTTTCTTGCTTATTTGTTTATTATGGTAAGAGCCATATACATATTTTTTATTTACCATTATATTACCATGATTTAACCAGTACCTGGTATACAGAAGATACACAATAAGGACTGGTTAAATTAATGAATTCAAAATACTATAAAACTAATTTGAAATTATTTAAGGTCCACAGGAAGACCTTAATATGTTTTGAGAAACACATGATTCCATATTATGAAATGTCTGAAAGCAATAAATAATACATTTCAAATACTAGTTTAATAAAGATTTTCATATTCTTCCTTACAAATCTTTGTTTTAGAGCCAGCATTTACTCAGGAGTAAAACTTAAGTTTTTAAAAAATGCTAATCTATGTTTAAAAAAAAAGTCTTTATTTGTGATTGGATGTGAAAACACACGTAATTAGTCACTAAATACCCAATATCAACTACAAAACATGCAACTGGCTGTGATCTAGTGATAGAAAAGAAAAAGGAAATATTAGTCACACAGCTCAGAAACAAAGAAAAAACAGCTTTTGTTATGTCATAAACAGAATAAACACAAAAACAAATAATTCGAAGAATGGCAGTTTTCTAAGAAATGCTCCAGTTGTGGGGGTAAAAAAAAAAAGATGAAAACAGGAGTAATAGAAACAATCTTGCTGTAACATAAAATCATCACAAAAAAATGGATTAGTAACATACTAGAAAATCTGAATAGACCCTCTGCTGGAAGCATTATGAAAAGCAAATAAGTGGATATACTGCATCATCTTGAAAGAGTCAGTTTTTAGAGTCTTTACTGCTCAGAAAGGAAAAGATTACAATGGCGTTAAGGAAAGGAACATTTTCTAAAATCGTCATCTGACGGGCAGCAGGCTTGGATCCATCCACTACTTTTCAATTTTGATATGACATTTTGCCAAAGTTATT
This sequence comes from Cacajao melanocephalus, assembly GCA_963573385.1. Taxonomy (NCBI): domain Eukaryota; kingdom Metazoa; phylum Chordata; class Mammalia; order Primates; family Pitheciidae; genus Cacajao; species Cacajao melanocephalus. Next base: position 91,579 of record CAUYLG010045818.1, on the reverse strand, counting down.
TATTTGATATCGACAAAAATGTTGCATGTATAGTAAGATTTTTTGGAATTAAATGAGTAAAAATTTAAGTACCTATGTAAAATTTGATATTTGAAATTTAGACATTTTATAATTTAAAAAGACAAAATTTAATATAGCCCTGAACAAGAACCAAATCAGAAATGGCCAAGCATTGTACATTGTACATATTTTTATAATGTGTTTCTGTGTACAAGAACGACTATGAAATTAAACTGTCTTATTTCTAGAAATTTTCTTCCATAAACAATAACAGTCAATGCTAAAAGGACTGCTTGCAAACTTACTAGAAATATTTTTTCCCAAATATTCTAGTCTTCAAAACAAATGGTAGCTGTCAAATTCTTACTGCATAATCTAAAATGGTAATCCATGTACTGTATTTCATTTGTAATAAGTCTTTGTGATAAGGTTAACACTTCAACACACAACACAAATGAGAGAGCACCAAAAAATGAAAATTACTTTGCTTATGTTTCTGTATTAGAATTTTATTTGCTAAAGGGTAAAAACAGATTTGCAGAATTCACAGTTAACTTAAAACAATAGTTTTAAACCTTTTTTCCTAGCCCTTACTGCCTTCAGGAAGGAAAGAACATCTGGTTATTTAAGGAACACAATATGTTCACATTTTCTATGACTTTTGTTTCTAATTGGGTTTTAAAATTTTTTTTGAATGTGAACAACTAGCTAGAACAATGTTTTTTAATCACTTCATATTTTTCAGACTGTCCTCCTTCTATCCTTCTAACTTCATTTGGTGGATTGTTTTTGGAAATCTGCTTAGTAGTTCTAATATGATAAAGACAAGAAAATGAGAATTAGGATGTGGTCTGAAGAGCTAAGTATAGAAGTTGTATTTACCATGTGCAGAGTATAAGATGCTAAAAACAGATATTTGATATCCAGTCTTCATAAGGTATACATTTTAGAAAAAATTTCAACTAGTTCCTGGGCCACTTACACATATGGCAGTTTCATTTATTACAGATGAAGAAATTTGTCTGAGAAATATGTAAATAGAATTCCACTATTTTCAAAACTAATAAAGCCACAGCTTCTGCATGGAAAGGTGGTCTGAAGATAGGGGTCAATTGCTGATCTGCCACTAAAAAGCTGTGTGACCTTGAACAAGTTTCTAAGCTTCATCTTTATTCCAACTTTTTCATCTGTGAAAGGAGAAAGTTGGATAAGGCTGTCTATGTTCTTTTCAGTTCTAAAACTCTCACAGCCTAAGTGAAGTAAATTAAATAGATTCTTTGCTATGTCTTCCGTATTTCATAATATATGAAGGTAGTAATAGGATTTTAAATAATTCTGATATGTAGCAAATTAAGGAACTAGATGCTCTTTAAGTTCAAGTTGTTTAATTAATTCACTATCTTGATAAAAATGGCAGTTGAAAAATATACCATTGGCTATGCTTTTGTGGAAATGTGAATATGGATTCCAGAAATATGCTAGATGAGTGACATCCAACTATATTAGAGTCAGTGTGGTAAACTGGAATGAAGCATAGCATTTGAATCAGAAATCAATTCTATCATCATTTTCTTTATACCAAGATATGCAGGACACAAAGCTGAGTGCTAAAATATGAGCAGGATCCAGTCCTAAAGCGTAATAACTGACAAAACACGTCCATACAGATAAAATACGAGGTGCCATGGGGACTCAAAGGGGAGGGCATGTCCTATTTGAACCTGAAAACTGTTTCATAAGGAATGTAGAACACACGCCAGGAATCTGAGGGAATGAATAGACAGAACAGTGATGATGCCACTCTAGCTAGCTTGGAAGCTTACAAGCTTTTTGACCTTGGGAAAGCCACATAAACTTAATCTTTCCCCACCGAAAAGAGTGAGGAAAGATAACCTGCTCTGCCTACCTCATAGAGTTGTTGATTAATGTCAGAGTGGTTGGAAAACAATGAAGGAATATCATCCTATTATTACCGTTTTTAGGCCTACTTTCTTCAGTCTATTCAAATAAAAAATCTTTCCACACTAAAGTCTATCTTTGACATAAAACAATTAGAACCTGATGTCTCAAGGCTATACTTGCAGAATGTATTCTCAACTGAGCAATTTAGGGATGATGGTAGGACAAAGTGCTTTTCTGAAGGTTGACAATGAGCCTACTAAGGCTCAGAGTTCCTTATTTTTATTTTATTGAATATGTTAGCAGCATGCAACACTACTGTCATATGAAACTAGGATATGGGAAAGTGTGTTTTCATGTTTCAAATCTCTTTCTGCTAGTTAATTTCATTGAGAATTGTGTGTTTATATACTTACTCTGATCTATGAGACTCAGGAATGATTAAAGTATTTTGAGTGTTTCACTGTTGCTATTAATAGAAAACATTTAAAGCACTATGATGTCTGAATTTTTAGAGGCTATATAGGCAGGGGTACTAGTACTTTCTCTCTTTTTTTCCTCCTTAGCATAAATGGCCTCTTTTATGACTTTATAACTGACATTAACAACACTGAAAACTGTCCACTTGTGGATTTCTATAACATAGATAAACTTGCTGTATTTCTCACTTTACTTTTGCAGCACTGGATTGGACCTTGTTAGTTCACTGTAATAGTGGCAGGAAGCAGATGAATCCTAGGTAGACAGGGATGGGTCCCTGGTGAAACCTGAACTTCAAGCCAAAATCAGTTTAAAGCCTAGCTACAAGTCCCAGGGTAAATTGATGGACCAGTTTGAGAACATGTCTTCCTGTCTGGCATACTTTTCTCTGACTGATCCCCACCCTTTACCTATTTCACATACACCTACCCTTTCCTAATTGGTTTTTTTTACAATGTTGTGCCCACCTTTGATTGGTACCTTTTAGCCTTTTTTTTTTCTTTTGCATACTCACAAACCAATCAGCACACATTCACCATTCTGAGCCCATAAAAGCCTCAGACCCAGCCACAAAGAGAGAAACCACCCAACTTTGGGCAGAGGATCACCCTTGCGTCCCCTTTCTACTGAGAGATGTTTTATTGCTCAATAAAATTTTCTCTGCTCTCCTCACCCTTCAATTGTCAGCATGATCTTGTTCTTGGATGCAGGACCACTAGGGATCCACTGAACGTGCGTACATCAAACGCTTAACAACTGTGGTTTTCTGCCCTCCACTGGCAGAAGGTAGCCATCCCATGCGAAGGGAAGCAGTAGCAAGGCTGAACTAGCCCTGGAGCCATGGGCCAGAGTGAGGGAAAGGGCTGACAGAGTTGTTAACATGCCGCTGTCCACTGGGCCATGGACAGTGGGACTAAAAGAACTAATCAGCATGCTGTAACATCCCCTCTGGGGTTTTGGGCTTGTAGGCACCCCTGCCTGGGCACCACTGTGTTCCCCTCATTTGGATGCCAGAGTCTACCATGGTAGTGGCTTGCGACACACCTAGTCCAGCTGCAAGCCCTGCATGGAGCCCACGTCTGTACTGGCACTCAGAATGGCTGGCTGGACCCTGTACTTACTTGCTCATGCACCCCCTCCCATGGGCAGCTGAGCACACAGTCACAGCTGCCACAGGACCTGGGCTGGTGTGCAAGCCAGGCACAGCCCGGTGGGCCAAGTAGATGGGGCACCTCTTGCAGCAGGCCCCAGGGCCGTGGCCCTGGGCAGGAATGTCATCAGCTGTGGAGGTCCTCAGCTGACAGAATGACAGAGAGATCCTGTGTCAATTAGAAGTCAGTTCTTCACCATCCTGGCCAACATGGTAAAAACCTTGTCTCTACTAAAAAAAACAAAAATTAGCTGGGTGTGGTAGTGGGTGCCTGTAGTCCCAGTTAATCAGGAGGCTGAGACAGGAGAATCACTTGAACCCAGAAGGTGGAGGTTGCAGTGAGCTGAGACTGTGCCACTCCACTCCAGCCTGGGCAACAGAGTGAGACTCTGTCTCAAAAAAAAAAAAAAAAAAAAAAAAGTTATAAGAAAGTTATTCAAAGATAAAAGGATGTTCTGCTTAAGCAGGTCATCAGAGACCATTTAATTCAACTTCCAAATATTACAAAAGAGAAGCCCAAGGGTCAGCAAGCATGATTTTTCCAAAATAATGAAGATGTTGGAAGTAGAACCAAGGTTTAACCCAAGGTCCCAATTCCTAATTCAGGTTCCTTGTAGAACACTACACTGCCACAGACCCATATTAACACATGTGTCAAGTGACTTTACTTATTACTTAAAATCTGTAAAATGATATCAATGGGTCAGCCATATATGCACTTAACTATATCTACCACTTTGCTGGGTTAGCCATCTGAAGGCCCCTTAAAGGCTACACAGCTTTTTGTACTTTTCCTATAGATATCATCATTCCATGAACTTGTTCTACTGAGCCTTTTAAATTTGACTCCCTCATCATGCCTAATTTTTTATGTCTTAGGAATACCAGTTTAAGGTAATTGTATTAATCGTGTTTTTACTTGGAAAGACTCTGAATATAAAGGTGGCGAATTCCCTTTTTTAGATACACTATTATTTTTTTCTCTTAAACCTTAAAGAATTTGTATTTTAATACCTGTAGAATTTGCTTCAATATACGTGCATGACTTTATTGAGATTGAAAGTACTTCATTAAAATCATAATAACATGAAAGGGCATTTAGGTTCCACTAATAAACACTGATGAACTTAGAATAAAGAATTCTGAAGCTGGATGAGTGAGTGGATTCACAGATATATCAACCATATCTAGCTAGGGAAAAATGACCAAGATCGATAAGTTTTGATAACATATCCATTTCTTCCTTCAATTAAAACAAACAAATCATGCAAGTAGAAAATTCACATTGCTATTTTAGCAACGTTTTCCACTCTCTATCATTCTAAAATTTCCTAATGCTAAGCTGATAGAATTTGCCTAAGTTTATAGATCAAAACTCATACCTCATTGACCAGCAACCTCTTTCTTTAGTCTTATTTTACAGATATTTTGTCATCTTGTGGGTATTTTTTGGGGGTAGGGAGTATATAGTCAGAGAACTTACAAATACGTATGTACATAAAATATAAATATGGAACTTTCCATTTTCATAGTCAGATGCATAAACCTTACCAGAAAAAAGTATGCTTCCTTATGCATCAGAGAAATAATGGATTATATTTCTGATGCTTAATGAAACTGCTTTGTATAAGAGAAATAATATGAAAGTTCATAACTTTACAGAACAGATATAGGTATAAGGAAGTAAATTCTTTTAAATCAATCAAAGAATAAAGGATATACTAAAAGGTTGAAGTCAACAACCAAGGAAAGGACAGAAATCCTTTGAATCTAAACTTACATTAAACTTGGAGGCCCCCAAGTTGATCAGACAGAGCTTTGGCAATGCAACCCACAGACAGACTGACTGACTCAGAGACCGTTCGACAACTGCCAACATAACTGTTGGGAGGGTTGCCAAAGAGCCAAAGGCTGGGATTACCATCCAATGCCTGGCATTCTGATATTCGTGTTTGAAGCTTTCTCTCTTATACTTCTTCCAATATTTTTGTTTGGCTCAAAAGAAGCAAGGATTCACAGATTTTTTTAGATCATTAAATGTTCTTATTTTCAAGAAATATAACATTAGTTGTAAAAGAGCACACTTTTTCTCTTAAGTGTAAAGAAAATTTTGGTGAATCGTTTTACGCTTAAACAGAGAAATCAGTGTTAAAGTCTGTTTGAATCTTTATTTTATTAGATAACACTTAACCCCCCAAATAAGAAATATTAATACATATCATAATGTGAAATAATTTAGTGTTTCATTGTATCTGCTCTGTATTACAGAACTGGTCTTTTGCATAAATCTACTGTCTTGATCTTCATATGGCCCCCAAGGTTCTATTTGGATAAATCAATCCCTGTGTGGGGTACCAATGATAATACAGTTTGGCTATAAGGAGAGGTAGTTCCTCAATGATTTCCTTGACTTGTGAGGAAGGCAAAAGGGAATAACAACCTTCTGTGGGAAAAGAGACATTTGTTCCAGTTTCTCATGGCAATGTCCATTTAATTTCCCCACTGAGTTGCTGGCCAATGAGTTGCGTGTTTTGGCATACAACTTTAGGCAAATGCTATCATTAGGCAATTTATCTGCCATTAGGCAAATTCCACATTCAGAATTCTTGGACTCTACACAGAGAAGCCTATTTTTCACCCAACTTAAAATTATGCATATCCTACTGGGGAAGCTTACCTTTGGGTCTCTAAGGAACAGAGCCTTAAGAATCAGTGAGTGTACATCCCCGATGAGTGGGTAATGCATCAGAAGGCCGAGACAGGTCTGGTAGTTACTAGAGATCACTAAATAAGAGGAAAAAAATAATTGAGAAACAATACTATTTAAGATATTCTGCATTGCGGAGAACATAAAAACTAACAACTTAAGAGTCAATGAAAGCAAACCAATAACTCAACTGATTTGATAAAAGAAGTAGGAAGAAGGGATCTTTACTAAATTGCCTTTGAAGAAACACACTGTATTGTTAACTGCAATCTAACATATTAGCATTTATCCTCAGGGGGTTTGGAAAGAAGAACTTCACATACAGATATGTGTACATCTGCAACATAAATTCTCAGAACCATGCATATTTACTGCTATTTATATGGCTGTGTTTAAATGTCTCCTGTTTTGCTACTTAGTAATAAAAACCGTATGAATGGAAAAGAATCAGTTTAACATTTTCATTAAATAACATTTGCCTTGATTATTATATGTTATAACTTGTTACATTTTTTTCTTTTGTATAGGTAAATATTATATAACTCAAAATTAAAGAAAGCAGAATTTCTTCTAATTATTTGTTTTTCTAAAGGTAATGAGATATAGGGAGAGAATACCTATGCAGCATTTCTTGGAGGAAAAGTGTCAAAATTGTCATAGATAAGTCTAAATGTGTTCCGTAGCCTGTCATTTAATTTTTTTTCAAATCAACCTAATTATGGGTGTAATTATTAAACACATATTTTCAGGCAGGTCTATGTAAAATACTTTACTTCTTGGCAATCTTATCTGCCACTGCTGTCACAGGCCGGCCCATTAACAATCCTTGTTTTGTGGACCACATCGACTGCCTCCACAGCACTGATTGTGAAGAAACTTTACAGTTGTAACTTCTGTGGCTGCAACTGAAGCCTTTTCATTAGCTAGTTACTTGAAAAATGTTCCATAAGAAAACTGTGATTCAATAGAAACAACACAAATCAAAAACAAAACAATTATTTACAATTATAAATATCTTTGATTTTCAGATTATTTTTTCTTCTGCTGTTAGAATATCATTTCTTGCTATAACTTCCTACTTCTCCCCCTCCTATGAGCACTATGGGGAAAGGAGACAGGACTGGGCAAAATGAATAATTATAATCTATGTAAGGAACCACTTTATCATCTTCATTTCCATTGCTGATATGACAGCTTGTAATTTCATACATCTGCTTTCATTTGTAAAGCACTCACTTATCCTACACTTTCTGTATCTGTTCAGACTCTTATTTGTTCATTTTTTCATATTTACCTTTAGTTACCTGCTGTCCTTTTTTCTCTAGAAATTCAAAAGCTAAGATACTGAGAACAGTATAATGTTTTTATGTACAGTTTTCTTTGAGATCTAGCAAGTAATTAAGACTTAATCAATTCATCTTATAACTCAAAAAGTAGTTATATATTAATAATTGACCAAGAAAGAATTCTTATACATTTTGTAAAGAGGTAGGAAAATTTTGAGCAAAAATTTCTGATCTCATGACTCAGAGATGTAGGTTTGAATCCTGGGGCTTTATCTGAACCTTTCATCAAGTTGCCTAAAGATTAAATGATATAATCCATAAGACTGATTTATAGCAGCTGTTTAAAACCAGTTAGGGGAACCTCTGTGAGCTTAAGTTTAGTTGCTTGGAAAACAACTTTTTGATTGAAAATATTTATTTGACTGCTTCATTCAATCCAATAATTATTTGTTGAGTTACCTCATTCAAGACAGGCCCTATGCTAAGGGAGGATGTAGAGATAAACAAAACAGAGCCCTTACTCTGGAGAAAATTATACTACAGAAGGGCAGATGTGTAATATCAAGAAGCTATTACTACTACTACAACTAAGATAACAGTGAATTATTAAAAGCTTTCTGAGCCGGGCCACAAGCTAAGAACTTTACCTACATTATCTCATCTAATTTCTATGGCATTCTTATGAAAATAACAAAATTATTTTGTTTTACAGATGCAAAAACTGAGACTTGGAAAAGTTAAGTCACTTGCCCAAGTTACCAGTGACTCCCTAGGGGGCAAGATTGGAAACCCAAGAGTCCAGCTGCAGACTCTCATACAAGACATTTGTTTTGAAAGGCCACTGTTTTGAAAATCGAGAGACAAAATGGATGCATATTGTAAACTAGTAAAGTATTACTAGTGAAGTAGTTTTAAGTATACTAGAAGATGAGCATAACCTAGTCTCCAGAACAGTTTGATTGATTAATCATTTATTTATTTACAATTTTTTTTAAGAGACAGGGTCTTGCTCTGTCATCTAGGCCACAGTGCAGTGGCACAATCACAGCTCACTGTAGTCTCTAACTCCTGGGCTCATGCAATCCTCCTGCCCCAGCCTCTGGAGTAGCTAGGATGGACTACAGAAGTATACCACCATACCTGTCAAATCTGCAGGATTTTTTTAAAAGACAAGCTCTTGCTGTGTTGCCAGGCTATTCCGTAGAATAGCCTGATTTAGATATAAATATATAGATAGAGACCAGAGCAATAATCCTGTTATTATAACTTGTTAAAACTTTTAAAGCTATCAGAAGCTATAAAATATATAAGGGAAGCCAAATAATGTGCTAATATTCTACTTGCAGAACAAATCAAGAAGGTAACACTTTCATCTTTCTATCCATCCATCCAATCACTGCATGCAATGGACATTTCCTGAGCATCTACTGAATGCCAGATATCCAGAGGCTATGCTAGGCATTGGCACTAGGAACATAACAGCAAATAAGTTCACTGCTTTCAGGCAATGGTATCTCTAATTTGCTAATGAAAATCTGCACTTTTAGAAATACCCTTAATTTTAAATTACATATACTAAGTATTAAATCTCCTTTCGAATAACTACAGCCAATTTAAAGTAGGTAGAAGAGAATTATACGAGCTTGTTTAAAAACAAACTAGCAAGGATCTGACACAAGAATTTAGTTTTGAACTTTACAGTAAGCTTTTATTGAACGTGAAAAACTAAACTAATCTGTAATACTGTTCTTTCTCCAACATTTATTCTATCAGAGCACGGCAGTGACATGAAAGAAAAAGTGAGAGATTAAGAAAAATTACTGAGTTTTAGTATCTACCTACATTTGAAATGAAGTATGTTTATGCTTTAAAAACAAAATACTAAAGCCACATTCTAACGAGTTGATTTCTTTAAGAAAAGATAATGGATTTGTAATGAGAACTAGATTAGATCATTGGCCTAGTTATTATAATATGGTGAATTTAGGCAAGCTGCCCAACTTCACTGAAACTTTATTTTCCCATTTATAAAATAAAGACAATACTGCTTACTCTATCTACAGGGTTTCTGTGAGTGGCCCAGGTGCTAGGTGGTACGTTTCCCTATCTTGCTCAATTCATCCTTGATGAAAACAATTACCTCCACATGAGGCAGAGCTGACTTCTCTGTCTGAACCTTTATGTGTCCCACAACTATTCTAGAATGGTCTGAAGAGATGGTTTAGTTTTTCCAGCAGGTACAAACAAACAAACCAAAAAGTGAAATCAGTAATGATATGCAGAAAAAGTAATTGTTCTGCGAAAGTTTAAAGCAATGTGGATCAATAACTTACACATAACTCAAAACTAACCACACTTACAACTGTAATATTTGTAAATACATGTTAACACTATTTTCAAATTATTTAGGTTCATATTGAGATATACTTTCATTCTCAACATAATAAAACAGGCTGAAACTACCACAAAACATGAAACAATACACAGACTTCCTTTAATTTCTTACCTGACTCCTCCAAAATAGCTATCACTTTGTCAAGTACCTATAATAAGCCTGAAAACTAGTCATATTATTTTATAAAGATCTCATGAGTCCTCCTAATTCCCCCTAAGGAAAGCATTATCGTTGACTCTCTATTATAGATGTGGTAGTGCAGAGTAGGTAACATCACAGCCAAGGCTGCAGAGCTCCTGAACGGCAAAGACAGGGCTGAACCTGGGTCTGTGTAGACTGAAAGCCTCACTCTTCACCACTATGTCTTATACTTTCTTACATTCTTAGCAAGTGCATGACAGGGGTATCTGCGTAAACTGAAAAAAGTCCTTCGTGTAAAATACCAAGAATATCGAATATTTATAAATAGGCATAAATTCTTATATTTCACTATAAAATGGCATATAAAAACAGATAATCATATATTAAATATAAAATAAACCTGGCAAAGACACAATCAAAAAAGAAAATTTCAGGCCAATATCCCTGATAAACATCGATGTGAAAATCTTCAATAAAATACTGGCAAACTGAATCCAACAGCACATCAAGATGCTTATCCATCACGATCAAGTCAGCTTCATCCCTAGGATGTAAGGCTGATTCAACATACGCAAATCAATAAACGTAATCCATCACATAAACAGAATCAAAGACAAAAACCACACGATAATCTCAACAGATGCAGAGAAGGCCTTTGACAAAATTCAACAACCTTCATGCTAAAAACTCTCAATAAACTAGGTGTTGATGGAATTTATCTCAAAATAATAAGAGCTATTTATGACAAACCCATAGCCAATATCATACTGAATGGGCAAAAACTGGAAGCATTCCCTTTGAAAACTGGCACAAGACAAGGATGCCCTCTTTCACCACTCCTATTCAACACAGTATTGGAAGTTCTGGCCAGGGCAATCAAGAAAGAAAAAGAAATAAAGGGTATTCAAACAGATAAAGAGGAAGTAAAATTGTCTCTATTTGCAGATGACATTATTGTATATTTAGAAGACCCCATCGTCCAGCCCAAAATCTCCTTAAGCTGATAAGCAACTTCAGCAAAGTCTCAGGACACAAAATCAATGTGCGAAAATCATAAGCATTCCTATACACCAATAACAAACACAGAGCCAAATCATGAGCGAACTCCCATTCACAATTGCCACAAAGAGAATAAAATATCTAGGAATACAACTAACAAAAGATGTGAATGACCTCTTCAAGGAGAACTACAAACCACTGCTCAAGGAAATAAGAGAGGACACAATCAGATGGAAAAACATTCCATGCTCATGGTTAGGAAGAATCAATATTGTGAAAATGGCCATACTGCCCAAAGTAATCTATAGATTCAATGCTATCCTGATCAAGCTACCATTGACTTTCTCCATAGAATTGGAAAAAACCACCTTAAATTTCAGATGGAACTAAAAAAGAGCCTGCATAGCCAAGACAATTCTAAGCAAAACAAAACAAAACAAAACAAACAACAACAAACAAAGCTAGAGGCATCATGCTACCTGAATTCAAACTATACTACAAGGTTACAATAACCAAAACAGCATGGTACTGGTACCAAAACAGATATATGGACCAATGGAATAGAACAGAGGCCTCAGAAATAACACTACACACCCACCTACAACCATCTGATCTTTGACAAACATGACAAAACAAGCAATGGGGAAAGGACTGCCTATTTAATAAATGGTGTTGGGAAAACTGGCTAGCCACATGCAGAAAGCTGAAATTGGATACCTTCCTTACACCTTCTACAAAAATTAATTCAAGATGGATTAAAGATTTAAACAAAAGATCTAACACCATAAAAACTCTAGAAGAAAACCCAGGCAGTACCATTCAGGACCACAGGCATGGGCAAAGGCTTCATGACTAAAACACCAACAGCAATGGCAACAAAAGCGAACATAGACAAACGGGATCTAATTAAACTAAAGAGCTTCTGCACAGCAAAAGAAACTATCATGGGATAGGCAACCTACAGAATGGGAGAAAATTTTTACAGTGTATCCATCTGACAAAAGGCTAATATTCAGAATCTACAAAGAACTTAAATTTGCAAGAAAAAAACCAAACATCCCTATCAAAAAGTAGGCAAAAGATATAAACAGATACTTCTCAAAAGGAGACATTTATGCAACCAACAAGCATGAAAAAATGCTCATCATCACTGGTCATTAGAGAAATGCAAATTAAAACCACATTGAGATATCGTCTCATGCCAGTTAGAATGGCGATCATTAAAAAGTCAGAAGACAACAGATGTTGGAGAGGATGTGGAGAAATAGGAGTGCTTTTACACTGTTGGTGGGAGTGTAAATTAGTTCAGCCATTGTGAAGATAGTGACAGTGTGACAATTCCTCAAGAACCTAGAACTAGAAATACCATTTGATCCAGCAATCCCACTACTGGGTATATACCCAAAGAATTACAAATCTTTCTATTATAAAGACACATACACATGTATATTTATTGCAGCACTGTTCACAATGGCAAAGACTTGGACCAACTCAAATGCTCATCAATGACAGACTGGATTAAAAAAATGCGGCAAATATACATCATGGAATACTATGCAGCCATAAAAAAAGAATGGTTCATGTCTTTGGCAGGGACATAGATGAAGTCGGAAACCATCATTCTCAGCAAACTAACACAAGAACAGAAAACCAAACACTGGATGTTCTCACTCATAAGTAGGAGTTGAACAATGAGAACACATGGACACAGGGAGGGGAACATCACACACCAGGGACTGTTGGGGGAAGCGGGGGGCTGGGGGCGGGATAGCATTAGGATAAATACCTAATGTAGACGACGGGGTGATGGATGCAGCCAACTACCATGGCACGTGTATACCTATGTAACAAACCTGCATGTTCTGCACGTGTACCCCAGAACTTTAAAGTACAGTTAAAAAAAATTAAGTCTGATTCATACATTTGACTCTCCTAATTTTTAATTGAAATGAAGAAGAACCACAGGTTGGGAATTAGTTTTATCTGAAAATAGACATTTATACATATACTTTATTTCACTGTATTTTGTGATTTTTTAATGCCTTAATCAGAAATATATATTGTCAGTAAAAATGGCTGAAGTACAGAAGGTATTTAAGAAGTGTTGACAATATGTTCTTTTTTGTGTTAGACTGTATTCATTCATTCAATATTTATATTAAAAACCTGTTTTTATTTAAAATGCAGAGTTAAGTTCTAAAGACATGAAAATAAATTTAAAAATTTAGAAAATTAATTAAAATAATTAATCTCAACTTCCTCTCACATTCCAGTGGAAGAGAAACATAAAATTGAAACCTACTGTAGGTTTCAAACAATAATTCAAATAATTAAACATAAGATTAATTCAAACCTATTGTAGGTTTCAAATACTAAGGGCTGTGACAACTCCTAAAATGGAAGACTTTAGGGTCAGTGACGTGCCAGCCAACAATATGTGGAAGCAAATGAAGGCAGGATACTGGGTGGCTCCTATGACAGAGGCACTAAGGAGAAATGGGATGTGTGGAAGGAGAAAAGTGGGTGGAGGTCTGACTTGTATATGAAGAAGCCACCAAGATGTCCTTCAGTAGGTGAATGAATAAACAACTTGTATTATATCTAAAAAATGGAATATTAGTCAGCATTAAAAATAAATGTGCCATCAAGCCATGAAAAGACACAGAGGAAACTTAACTGCATATTACTAAGCAAAAAAAAGCCAATGTGAAAAGGCCACATACTTCATTCATCTGACTATATGACATTCTGACAGTAAAAAGATCAGTAGTTTCCAGGAATCAGAGGGATATGGGGGATGAATAGGCAGAACACAGAGGATTTTTAGGATGTGTTCTGAGACCCCCAGTGGATACCTGAAACCTCAAATAGTATCCAGCCCTATATGTACCAAGCTGTTTCCTATATATACATTACCTATAATAAAAGTTTAACTTATAATTCAAGCAATTTATAAATTATGATGAGATTAGCAACAATATCTAATAATAAAATAGAACAATTATAACAATATGCCAGAACTGCTACTCTTGAGCTTTAGGGCTTTAAGTAAAACAAGAGTTACTTGAACACAAGCACTGTGATACTACAATGGTTGCTCTGATAATCAAGATGGCTATTAAGTGCCTAAGGGACAGGTAGCCTATGCAGTGTGGATACACTGGACAAAAGGAAGATTCATGTCCAGAGCAGAACACAGCGGGGTGACTACAGATTTCATCATGCTACTCAGAATGGGAAACAATTTAAAACTTAAACATTTTTTTATTTCTGGAATTTTCCATTTAATATATTTGAATCTTGGTTGATATCAGATAATTGAACTTGTGAAACTGAAAGTGCAGATAAGGAGAGACTGCTGAATATAGGATACTATAATGACGAATACATCCATATCCATATACATCCTGTATATAGGATACTATAATGATGAATACAATATATACATTGATCCAAACACAGAGCGTATAACAACAAGAGTGAACCCTACTGTATAACTATGAACTTTGGGCAATAATGCTGTATCAATACAGGTTTATCAACCGTAAAAAATGTATCATTTTGATATGGGACGGTGATAGTGGAGGTGGCTATAGGTATCTGGGGGTGCATATATGCAAACCATATTTTCTACTTAGTTTTGTACTGAACCTAGGACCTTTCTTAAAATCCAACTCATTTTTTTTTAAAAAGGAAACATTAAAAATGAAACCCCAAATAACAGACAATGTGCTATTATGGTATATCAGCCTTTGTTAATGAAACTTGAGGAGACTGTTAAACTAAGATATAAAAGTAGTATCAATGGTGTTTGTAACGGTACATTAATATACATATCTGATATAATCATAAAAACAACTGACACCATTTTCTGTCTCAGAGGGAGGAGAGCTAGTAGTCAGGAAGTGCTTAAAGCCTCCTTCAAAAATAAGACTATCAATTTGTGATTCGATAAAACTTTGTGACATTTCCATGAGGTTTAAAATTTGTAGTCACTAAAGTTAAGCAAACTTTTCCAGAAAAGACGAACACAATTTGCAGTTGAAATAAACTGCATTTTGACATCAATATAATGTTGAACATGCTGTTAACTAGAAAATAGAGAAACAGAAATTCTGGATTAGGACAGAGGAGAACACTAGCAGACAGACAGTGGCTGAAGAATAAGTAGAGATCTAAAATGAAATCAAAAGGAATAATATTTGAAATCACAAAGAGACCACAACTGCCATGCCACATGCCAGGCCAGGAAATGGCTAAAGAGATCCCAACTGAAAACAGGAAAATTATAGTAGAGTATTGTAACATGCTTACTTGAGCTGGCTGAAAAAACAAGGCAGGAAGTGGGTAGAAGTGTCAAGAAGGAAACTTTTCTATTTATGGTGTTCAAAGAGAAAGCACATTTAAAAAGGCAATAAATATTTGAGAAATACTTTAAGAAAATCTAGGCTGAGCGAGGTGGTTCATGCCTGTAATTCCAGCACTTCGGGAGGCTGAGGCGGGCAGATCAATGGAGGTCAGGACTTCAAGACCACCCTGGCCAACACAGCGAAACTCTGTCTCTACTAAAAACACAAAAATTAGCTGGGCGTGGTGGTGGGCCCCTGTAATCCCAGCTACTTGGGAGGCTGAGGCAGGAGAATCACTTGAACCTGTGAGGCAGAGGTTATAGTGAGCTGAGATCGCACCACTGCACTCTAGCCTGTGCAACAAGGGTGAAACTGTCTCAGAGAGAGAGAGAGAGAGAGAGAGAGAGAGAGAGAGAGAGAGAGAAAAGGAAAGTCTATAGATTTAATTATAATGTTTTAGCTATTAATGGAATTTATAAGACAAATAAAAGGTATGGTATGTATAAAATAGAGACTTTTTTGATGCTTGTCAACAACGAAATAAATACAATCAATAAAAAACAGATGTGAAAATTTCAGCTACCTAATTTTTTTTTTTTTTTTTTGAGATGGAGTCTCACTCTGTTGCCATGCTGGAGTGCAGTGGCGCCATCTCAGCTCACTGCAACCTCTGCCTCCCGGGTTCAAGCAATTCTCCTGCCTCAGCCTCCCCAGTAGCTGAGAGTATAGGCACTGCCACCGTGCCCATTGTATTTTTAGTAGAGACAGGTTTCACCATGTTGACCGGGATGACCTCAATCTCTTGATCTTGTGATCTGCCCACCTTGGCCTCCCAAAGTGCTGGGATTACAGGTGTGTGCCCGGCCCTCAGCTACTTAATTTTAAAAGTAGGCAATGCTTTCTTTGAAAAGGCTTTGCTGAAAGTATATTTTCAAAGAATCATTATTTATTTGAGTTGTTCTATGAATAAGACTAACACTTGTCTTCTAGTAATCACAGCACACAAATCCACCCCTCCAAGGTCTCTATGGTACCTTTTGGCCTGGCATTGCCTCAAGTACTATATTAACTGAGCACATGAAGAGCTTCAGATGCTTTTAGAGATAGGAAAGAATTGTAATGTGGTTCTGGTGAACAACGGAAGTTCACAATCTAGTTGAGGAAATAGGACCAACACCCACAATAACTAAGGAAAAATGTAAAATAGAGTAGAACTAAGGCTACACTGAGTGGTACTGATTAGGATCTTATAGGACTGCAAGAGTGTGAAATCAATGTGAGCCAGAATAATAGGAAAGGTTTGGGAAAAAGGCTACCTGGCCCTAGACCGAAAATAGGAGTAAGATTTCAGTAGGGAGCGAGGGGAAGCAAGGAATCACAAGAGAGACTTATAATATGAAATAAGTCAGTTAAAAAGTAGTGCGGTGGTGATGCTGCTCATGAGATGTAAAAAAAAAAACAAAAAAACAAAAAAACTCAGTGCGGTTAGGGTATGCCTATTCATACACTTACAGGAGTAATGCTTTAAGATTACTCTCACATTATTTTCTTATTGCCCAATTTTTCTTTCTGTATATAACTTTAATCCATAAAATTCAGCAAAGTAACAAAAACTGAGTAGCTTAAAAGAAGAGAAATTTACTGTTTCACAATTCTCAATGCTTAAAGTTCAAAATCAAAGTTTCCGTAGGACCATGCTCCCTCTGAAACGTGTAGGGGAGACTCCGCCTTGCCGCTCCTGCTTAGGGTGTTAGCAGCATCTTTCTTTTTCTGAAGAGGGAGAATTTGTTTCCTATCTCTCTCCTAGCTTCTGGTAATGACTGAAAATCCTTGTAACTCCTTGCCTTATAAATATATCACTCCTACCTCTGCTTCTGGTTGTCTTCACACGGCTTTCTTCTCCCTGTGAACCTTTACATTGTTTTCCCTCTGTGCATGTCTGTGGCCAAATTTCCTTCTTCTTATGAGAATACCAGTTATATTGGATTAGTATGACCTCATCTTAACTAATATATTTGCAACAATCTATTCCCAAATTAGGTCATGTTCTGAGGTACGAGAAGTTAGGACTTCAATATATCTTTTGTGGGAGGGGATAAAATTCATCCCATAACAGGCTTTATTATATGTGCCTATAGAATCAATTTTGGATTAGATGCAGTGAATCTTAACTATTTTTCACGGCATGTATTCCTTTGACAAAGTGATGAAAACTGTAGACATCTGACCCAGAGAAAGGCATACCTACACAATATTTTGCACAATATCAGGATGATCATAGACCCTTTGATCCCCATCCACTGAATCCCTAGGAGACATGCACCCCAAGGAAAGAATGTCATCACGGAAGGAAGGCTTTTAGTTTCCCTCAGATGAAACATCCTCAGAGCATCCTACAAATGTAGCTCCAAAAGAACATATGTAATGCTCAGAGCCTGGTACAGTGGTGTTAAGGTTTCTTGAATCAATGAGACTGAAACTACTGAGTGTAACTGAACATTCCTACTCTGGAAGCCCCAACAAGGCCTCGTGACTCAGAATCCACTGGCATGAAATAAAAACTTGATACTAATGATATATTTGGAAAGCTGAGGCTGGCAAATTCCTCCTTCCTCTCAGTTCTTGACCATAGCCAAAAATATAAACCCATCTAATTAGTACTGACCTCTCATGCAACTCTGTCCAATCCAGTTCTCCATCCCTTTCTTTCTGCTGCTCCCCTCTTTCTCAATCCTTTTCTCTAGAGAACAATGTCTTTCCCTCTAAGCCTCACCCTCCCAGAGTCACTGCTGCCTCTGCAACCTCCAGATGTGAGGTGAAGGACTACCTTACTCCTTGATTCTGCTTCCAAACTATTGCTTCCTATGATTCCATAAAACCCCCTCTTCCTTTTAAGTTCATGCCATGCCTCTATGCCTCTATCATGTCCCTTTATCACTGTCATCTATGTACCATATACTGGTAAATAATGGTTGAATGGTTAACTCTGAATAACTGACTGGTTCAATAAAAGCTGTTTTCTTGGTCACTCTTTTTATTTGAGGCTATGGTGCCAGGCTCATTATATTTCTTTCTATACCTTTTCCTAGTAGGATCCTAGGTGAAGTGTCCATGGAGAACTAAACAGAAACCCCAGTTTCCTCACAACCCCTTGGTCTTCTAAGTGACTTAAATTCCCCTTCACCTACTTCAACCATACAAATCAGATCTAGAACTGCTCTATGTCTGACCACAACTTTGCATGCATTTAGCTGTCTCATGCCCTACCTCACCCAATCCCTCGATACATTCAATTTTCCCTAATCTTTCCCTGGCTGTGCTTCTCTCTTTATACATCTTAAACCACTATTTTGAAATACACTCAACAGTCTTCACCCTCCTGTCTCCCTTCAGTCCTGCCTAATTCATTTGGAAGCAGGCCTAACTGGAAGCCTGGATCACAATCTACTTTTTTTTTTTTGAGGCCCTGTGCCACTTCCCAGGGCTTCTCTCTGTAGGATCTTCAACAGCTACACATGGCTTTCCTTGGCTGTTGATGAGCTATCTTTATCACATCTCCAAGTCGTTTCCCACAAACCACTAACCCTACTCTGCCTCATTCACAGTGGATGACCTTGCTTCCTCCTTTATGGAGTTCCTCCATTTTCTGTCTTCTCCACCTATGAACTGGATTACTTGTGAAAGTACTCTAGCGCTTTCTTCCTGGGTCAGCACCAGCTTCTCATTCCTGTTCCAAAGCCAGTCTTCCACAGGACTCCAGACCCAGTTCTCTTCTGCCTCTAGGCCCTTATTTTCTCAATTATTTTACTCAAAAAACAATTATCTGGAGGTTTACTATGCCCTGGGACCAACTCTAGATGCTGGTGTATGGGAGGGAAACCAAGACAGACAAAATCCTGTCTCTCACTGGGGAACAGGGATTAGGGGTGGGTGTGAAGAACAGACGAGAAATAAGCGAAAGCTTCAAAACAAAGAAGACATTTTCTCTTTTCATAGATCTCTCTTTTTTTTTTAGACAGGGTCTTGCTCTGTCACCCACGCTCTGGAGTGCAGTGGCATGATCATGGCTCACTGCAGCCTTGACCTCCTGGACTCAAATGATTCTCCCACTTAAGCCTTGTGAGTAGCTGGGACTACAGGCACAAGCCACTACACCCGGCTAATTTTTATTTTTTGTAGAAATGGGGCTTCACTACATGTCCCAGACTGGTCTCAAACTCCTAGGCTCAAGTGATTCTTCTGCCCTGCCCCCACCAAAGTTCTGGGATTACAGTTGTGAGCCACCATGCCTAGCCTTTTCATAGATCTAATTCATGGAACAGGATGGGGAAAGCTAGTGCTGATTCTTGAAGTAGAAATTCAGGCTGGTTTGAAAAGTAAACTTCTTCACCAGTTCTGCCCTGCCACCAATGTCTAAAGACAGCCATCCAACCTTCCTCGCCCCTGCACTGTTCTCTAGCTACATTTTTCTTCTACTCAACTGACATTTAAAGATGACTCTACACATGCTACCTCCTTATTTTTATTTAGTTATCTTTTCAGTTGAAAAACTAATGTATGTATAAAAACAACAACAACAACAAGACAACAAAAAGCTGAAGAAAAGACTACTGTACTTCTTAACTGTCTGTTCACTCTTTAACCCACCATAATCCAGCTTCTGCTCAACCAGTCCACTGAATCCACTCTGGCAAAGGTATCCAATGACTGTCCTTCCACAGTGCCAAATGTTAGCGGACTTTTCTAGCCTTGTATTACCTCCTGACCTGCTTCTCTCTGCTTGGCTCAGACACTTCCCTGGGTTACAACACAAGCTAAGCTCTTATTTGGCTTTTTCTCCTCTGGTGCCTCTTAAATGCTGATGTTAAACCCAGAGTTTCACCTTTGTCCATGTTCTCTTTCCATATGTACCCACCTTATGTAATAAGACCATATAATTTTTATGATCCTAATGTGATATTTTTGACAGTGAAAAAGGACAAATAATTACTATTCTGGGATAACAGGTGTAAACCAAGACTATCCCAAACAATCTTTGATATATAGTCACCCTATTCTTTGGAGGTGGCATCTATGGTTTTGGTTTTAACAAACACCTGTTCATCATTTGCAAAATTAAATCTGTAGCCTTAATATTGACATTTAACTTGGTGTTATAATTTCTTATAAATATCTCAAACTCAGCAAAGTCAAAACCCAGTTAATTATTAACATTCCTAAAATTTCTTAATCCTTGTATTTTCTATCCAAGTTATAAATATTACCCAGTCACTCATACCTCCAAGCTAGGGATTCTTCTAGCTTTCAATTTCTCCCTCTCCTATCATTTTTAATCACTAAATCATGCTAATTTTAGTAGTTCTCTGATCCATCGTTTTTCTCCTGAACTACCATCATGACTACTATCTGATGCCCTTGCTCTTGTCTCCTTCAACTCCATCTTCCACATTGCTGCTAAATTGATCTAAGAATGATCACATTTCTGCTTTGGACATTTCATTAGCTCCCTATCAATTACCACAGAAAGACTGTCATCATGACCCTCCTGTTTCTTTCTTTAGTCTCATAACCTGCTGCTCGTCTCTCTCTCCTTTTGTACTCTAATAACCAAACAGCTTGTAGAAACACATTCATATACATATCCCCAATAAACTGTTTTTCTCTTCCAGGCCTTTGTTCATGCTGTTCCTTCTGCCTAGTACACAGATCCTCTTATTTGGCTTGCCAACACCTGCACAATTTTCTCTATTCACTCACAGCAGCCCAGCGGGAAGGTAGGTGCCTCTCCTTAAGTTTCACACTACCTGTCCACATCCCAACTATAGCACCAAATATGTTCATTTGAAATTATTTATGTCAGTCTTCCCTAGTAGTTGGTATGGTTCCTGAGGACAGGAGCAGTAATCTGCAAATACATGACAAATATTTATTCTATTTTTAGGATACCTTATCTACTGTTATAAACTTAAATAACAAAATTAAAATAAGTTGGACTAAATATTGAAACATATAAATAACTTCATTACTTCTGTATGTTTCCACATTTTATAAAGTCATCAGTAAAAAGATAAAAAATGTGTAAGGACTTCAGCTGCCAAAAAATTCGCCATGTTTTATAAAATGATAAAAGTAGGTCTTAGAATAGGAGACAGGATGATTAAATTAAGAATATATAGTAGTAATGTGCCAAAGTTAAAAAAGAGCAAATTGTAAACTGTTTACAATTACAGAAAATCATAATACTTTTCAGCAGTTGTTTGATTTGGAAAGTTTTGCAAAAATATTATCCAAAGCAGTTTTTTTCTACAAGAGGTTTCTCATTCCTTTTTAAATTATTTATATTAAAAAATACAACTTAGAGATTAGAATTGAGTATCATAAAACCTAGTATCCATCAAATCTACTCAGATATTTTTCTCTACTTTCCCAATGTCTCCTCTTATGACTTCCATGTTCTTAAATGATTAGATCTGGCTCAGAAGGAAGAAAGTTTCACTTTGTCTGTCAAAACCTAAACTATTTGACCTTCGAGGCATAGAACAAAATCTACAATTTTTGGATAAAATGTGGTGCTCCTGTCACTTATTTAAGTAATTTTGGGAAATTTAAAAGAAGTATAATCTAAAATTTTAAAGAAAATCAGTGTTACCAGAGGCATAACAAGAGCATCTGGCACAACTGGTATTCAATGAACAAATAAAGAGAACCACATAGCAGTTTAACAGTCACAATTATAAATGCCTCTAATTAGTGTATGTTCTTCTGACAAAGTCTTACTTTATGTTAGCTTCCTATTTCCTAATTCAATCACATAATTTTGTGCAATTTTTCCTAATTATATTTTGGCTTAGAAGTTTCATTATGTGAACTTTTGATTACTTCTCTGAGATGGAAAACAATATGAGGTATTTTGAAATTTAAAATACATACTGAGAGGCAGGGTGCAGTGGCTCACACCTGTAATCCCAGTACTCTAGGAGGCTGAGGTGGGCAGATCACAAGGTCAGGAGATTGAGACCAGCCTGGCTAACATGATGAAACTCTGTCTCTACTAAAAACACAAAAAATTAGCCGGGCGTTGTGGCACACACCTATAGTCCCAGCTACTCGGGAGACTGAGGCAGGAGAATTGCTTGAAGCTGGGAGGCGGAGGTTGCAGTGAGCTGATATTGCGCCACTGCACTCTAGCCTGGGCGACAGAGCCAGCAAGATTCTGTCACAAAAATAAAATAAAATAAAATAAAGTACACACTGATATTTCCTTCAAGCTAAGGACTATAAAACTATTCAAAAGGGCTAGGCACTGGCTTTCTGGCTATTGCAGGCACCCTAACATAGATCTGAGAAGATGGGAACACGTCTACAATTCAGCACTATATTGAAAAATATATTTTTCTAAAATACAACTAGGAGAAAGTTAAAATACCTTTAAATGTAATATATTTTTTTATTAGCAAGATGTTGATATTATAAAAATAACTCTACTCTCCTGATGAACATCCTTGAATATTCCCTACCTGTCAGAAGGTGGAGCTCTAAACATATCTGAAATACTGGCTTTTACATGTGCATTTCACAATTATGTGTAACAAGGAGATTAAAGCAGGAGTAAAGTCTTCAGAAAAATGGTTCTAAAGAATAATTCTCTCAGGATAAAATAACTCACATCTCCCAGTGTGTACACAGTTAACCAACAAAAGAGATGTTTAGTATGTTCCTTTGAAATTTCAGTATATTATCCCACTATAAAACTTGAAGTATATGTAAATCAAATAATAAGACACCCAGTCTATTTAAAAGGCAAAACATTTTTAAAAATCAGGAGTACCTAGTCAAATGTAGGCAAGGTCATTAACACTTACAAGCATCTCGGATGTAGAGTAACATGGCTACGAAGATGTAATCTACTAAACCCAGGCTGAGGCCGTCTGCAAACAAGGCATCCCAGACCACCAGGAGGTCCTGCAGGGGGAACTCTCGTCCAAACAGCAGGCGCACCCACCTTCTGGAAAGAAACAAAACAAAAATTCAGAAGACAGTACTTTTGAGGGTAATGTGAAGAGTGATCGTTTTCTCAAGTAAATGTGAAAAACTATTAACTGAACACAGTGAGCAAATATTATATATCAAAAATATATAGTAAGATCTACATTTTAAGCTTTCAAATGAATTTTATAATTGTATAACTAGGCCATAATCATTAAATGCTACTATATATACAAGTATTACATTTGAAAAAAAGTCAAAATCTTTCATATTTAACAGAAATCACAAATTCCCAAAAGGTGAAGAGAAAATGAATGTTTAGTAGTCTGGTAGTCGCTTTCACAGGTAAGGTTGTTAAGTTAAAAATAAAATTTTCCAAAATTTCATGATCTCTACTGATTTTCTGTGGTTGTTAATTGCCTTTTTGCAAATGCTTATATGACAAATCCTATACAAACTTAGAAAACTGCATTCTCACATCTCGCTTCTATTTAAAATAATTCATTTTAAAATTAAGTGTGGGGAAAAAGCCAGTAGATACCTATTTTTTTGGTCAAGCATAGGTAGTTATTTTAAATGAAAGATACAGTCATACTAAATTTTTTTAGCTTTGCAACAGATATACCTGATCAATAAGGTTATCTTTCTAGGAGTGCTTTTCAAACTTATTTCTATTATCTTGAAAATAAATATTCCACAAAGTAAACATAAGCAGCTAATAAGAATACTAAGCAACATCTGTATATAATTGTATATCATACATAGTGACACTTTAGACTTGCAATAAATTCTAAAATATTCATATATAAGTCTTATAAGAAAAAAATTGATGTTTTTATTCATTTACTTCTAATTTTATATAACAAGGCTACAATTTCCTTAAATAAGTCTTTTTCTCAGGACTTCAGCTAGAATTCTACGTGATTCTAGCACACAGCAAAGAATTAAAAAGTCTAAATTTCTAGTACCATCAAATTGTATAGAATAAAATAAATTCTTTAAAAATTAGTTAAGAGAGGTTACTTCAATGTAAAATTAGAAACCAAATATAACCATCTGTGGGGTTAAAGAAAGGCAAAACAAATTCAAATACTTTCCTCAAAGAGTAATATATTTAAGGAGGAATCAAAGATGTGACAAAATACTGTATACTCACAAATATGTATCATAGTTTATTAGGAACCATGTGACTGAACACTTAAATTTTTTTATTCACATTACCAAATTAATCAATAGAATAATTAGATTATATTTTCAACTTTATCAATTACTCAGTTTTTCAGTATAAAAAATTTAAATGCCCAATATTTATCTTTTAAAAAATGTTACAGTATCTCTTATCATTTTTATCTACCTTTCAATTTTTACTCCACTGCTATTAATGAAATGAGGAGTGATTAACACAAATATTTTTTTGGTCTAATATGACAGTGTTTACATGGTTTAGGGAAAAAAAAACTTCTCCACACATTTCTAATTCTTTCAAATTATATAAGCTAATATTTACTATTCCAAGAAGTACAAAAACATCTCTAAATTAAATAGGCTGCTATTCTTAATTACAAAGAATTAACTAATCTTGCAAAGAGTATCAGGGGAACCAGAGATGGGCATAGCAAAAAAGTACATGAACTAAACCATTTTGGTCCCTTGTTCAAAGGATTTTTAACGGATACAAATGTTTGCATTCAAACATTTAGAATGTAGTTACAGTTATTTGGCTGACACAACTGCAAGAAAAATCCATCAATGAGGAAAATGGATGATGGTTAATACACAACTACAGTTAAGAATACAACCTTTCCCCTCTTTCCTTACAGCTCAAATTCTTGTCATTTTTTATCAGCAATCGCATCTTAGATTTCATCAGAGATAGTGCTTTAAGAATAACAAAAAAACAAAGTAGCCCATTTCTTAGAAATAATTTCTATACCCATTATTTCTACAACAAAGTGCCCATTTATTCCCAAAACTTCTCTTGCATCCTTCTTGACTCTGAAGCTACACACATGCAGTGATTTTCACTGCAGCAGTCAGGAAGGTTAACTGCAAACATCTACTAATCTATACTGAATAAGATACATCTTTATTTTCCGTGTCAAATTGTTCACATATTTAATATCTCCAAAGTTACACACAATGCATGTCTTCAGTACTTTTATATTTAATGTGTTATCTACAATGTGCTGCTTTATAAATCTTTCATATTGCTTCACTCTTGAAGTACCTGGCCAAGTACACTGCTATAAAATTCCAGGGCAAGGACCAAATTCTGTGTGTGAGTGTATGTGAAAGACAGAAACAGAGAGAAAGTGAGAGAGAGACAGATCTAGAAAGTTCTTTGTAAAGACCTCCATACACTTTGCTAAGTGCTTTATGTATTTACAGAAGTCTTGTTAACCCCACTGTAAAGCCACCTTTACTAAGAAGCAAAGGGATACCTAATTTGGAAGTACAGGCATGGATCTTGTTAGTGGTGGCACAAAAATAATCCAGGAGGTAGAAAAAAATACCAAAAATATATAAGAAAAAAATTATCATTAGATGTCTAGCAAATACCAAAAACACATAAGAAGAAAATACCAAAAACATGTAAGAAAAAAATTTATCATTAGATGCCTAAAAAATACCAAAAACACATAAGAAAAAAATTTATCATTAGATGTTTCTTTTATATAAAGACTGTTAATAAGTTGCACATGTAAGGATATTAAAGTAAAATGCTGTCTCTATTTTACATGTAATTATAAGAAAATTAGGGCCAAATTCTCAAAATATTTAAGAAGGGGCATATAACTTAATGGAATGCTTTGGGACCAACAATGACCTTATCAATAATTTAATCATTTTATACCAGTTGGATTTAGTTCTTATATATTCACAACACACAAATTTCCTGTGCTATTTTGGGCTTTCTTCATTGAGCTTAAAAGCCAAGGAAAAAGTCAGCTCTTTACAGAATGAGTTAGTAATAGAAATTATTTTAGTAAGCTTTTATATTCTTGGATAGAAAAACTTACTCTAAGAAAGGAGGTCTTGTAAAAAAGTCACTCCTACAATTAACATGCTTTTATTGTAGCTAAAAACATTTAGTGAGAGTTTAAGTTACACTTAAGGGTAGTAGTCAACCTTTTCCCCTTAAAGATAACTTCAGTTTAATTGCTTGATACTATTAATCTTGCTTTATGGATGTTACACCTGCAGACTGCCATGCTCATAACTATATATATTTTATCACTTGTGATAATACAATAATTCATATTTTACCAGATCTACTTAGTAATTAAGATCTGCACAAACAGAGAAGAATATCCGAGGTATTAAATTTAATAATAAACCACCCAAAGAGAGGACAAGTCTCTATGTTTGCATTTATATCATTATTCTCTATTTTAAAATTCTGTGTAATTAAGCTGCTGTTCCCAGGGGATCAGTAACTACTGTTGGTGTTATTGCTTGGTGAATGACCCATGGAAACAGCAAGAGAAATTCATTTTTACCCATCAGTTTATGAAAAGAACCAATTTGACTGAGGTTTAAATAAACATAGCCTTAATCCAACTTGGCTGTAGTGGGTTACATATGGAGAAAGAAAATGAAATCCTAGGTCTTCATTTCCCTATTCTTTTCCATTAATGGCTCTTTAGTGAGATATGGGTACAGTAACCTTACAAGAATAAGTAATGTAGAAATGCTATATTCAATTTAATTTAACAAACATTATAAGGGCATCTCGAGTAACCTGTGATCAGGAAATGATACTACTAGGTGAGCATTCTTACATAAAAGAACAATGTTAGATTTTTGCTCAATGATATCAATTTTGTGTTTTGCTTTCTGTTCACTTGTATTTTTCAAAGATAACAATTCATTTTTAAATTATATCTGTTATGGAATAAACACAGAATCCAAGTTCTATATTAGTATTCAAGAAAAATAAAAGCAAGCCAAAAATGTTTATCTGTATGTTTGGGTACTTCTTTTACTGATTTTAGGCTCTTATATTGGGTTTCTTTGTATGCAGTTCCTTTGAAATTAATACACCCTGAGTTTTCCTTTATATCAACTCTGTGAAAATGGTCTTAAAATTGCAACTAACCACTGGATTTATTATACTTAGGGTCACAAGGCATTCTCATATTTAATTTGAACTTCTTCAGAAAACAAAGTCACTAAAAGATGGGAGCCCAAAATAAATAATTTGACTACAATTTTATACTTACTAGTCTTCTAAGGGCTCTGGAGAATACATTATTGGAAGATGCTTACCTGCTTAATTTTTTATCTAGTCAACTATTTCAATTAGGTCTTTTAAAAAATATTTGGGATCTGAATGCTTTGAGCATATATTTGAATCCTTTAAGACATCAAACTCTGCTTCAAATAGAAACTTTGAATTACTGTGTCTAAAGAATTCCAATTTGCTTTCTAAATGTTCCTTGTAATCCATGGATTGAACTCGGTTTGAATTTGCCTTTTTGGGAACACGTTAACCTAATTTAACCCCCACAGGATATGTACATGAACTGTTAAAAGTATATTTTCGACTTCGGGGAAAATTCTTTCTTCCTTTCAGAGGGCAGTACATAGCCCTTTATTAAGGAAGGTTTCTTATTCCAAAAAGAAGTTCCTAATAATTGCCACCCATTCCTAATGTAATTTATTCTCTTTGGCAAGTGTTTGAAGCTGTTTTGTCAGAACAACTGTAATACGCCTTTGCAAAAATAGTCTGAATGGAAAATAGAGCCTTGTATATCTATGCTTTTCCACGAATATAAGATCATAAAAATGTTGAGTATAGAAGATGACCATAATATAATATGTTTTTGATGCTTGAACATTTTTTCTCTCTCTTTCTCTCATACACACATACCTCTTTCAGATGTATGCCTGCTTTTTGGCTTATAAGTACGGTACTTCAAGGACTGAGTAACTTTTGCATGTATAATTAACCAGGAAATTCCAATAAAGCTAAAGCATGATGGTAACAGTCTAATATAGCTATAGTTGTATCAACAGGATACATTCTCTGTGAGAATCCTTTTGTCAGTTCTAACTATGGAGCAGTTGGAATCTCAGCCCTGACAGGAGAGGACTATGGGGATAAAAGCTGCTGAGAAGTAACCTCTCTACCCTATCACTTTCTTGGGTTCCACCACAAGGAAGCTACTGGGTATCTCCTTGAGGAAATTACTTACAAGCCACTGCTGTGTATGAATTAAATATATAAAGAATTAATGTGTAGTTGTTGACCATGTTGGAAAAATTAATTTTAGCCTTTTTCATGAAAACTGTTTTTTATTCATACCAGAGACAGTTTTTACTTCTAGAAAGTCTTCAAATAGGCTTTGCTCTACTATTTTACCTTCAGAAAAGGAAATTATGATCAAATACATTTTCTAAAATTGCATATAGAGATTCGCTAAAAATAATTATTCCTATCCTCCCTAATCTGAAACTCATTTAAAAAAATAAAACATGTGTGACTTTATTTTTTCAAACTGTCACAGACATTTCAAATACCAATGGGATCTAAACTACAGTGAATAGCACTTTTCAACTTCCACTGCATACATCTCCTAATACATTTTATACATTGTTGGAAGAACTGACATGCGGTATAACACTAAGCTGAGAAATATCAGAATCTATTGTCAGGCATGAAGGTAAGACCACTGTCATTATGCTTCCATAAGCAGTCAATCTCACCACCAACAATTACATTGGAAATAGAATTCCTGTTACTCAAAGGGACATGGGCAAAATCCACAGATGGATACCTATTAAGAGAGTCAGAAGGAACCCATTCCTAAAGGGCAGCAGGGGTATCTTAATGTCTTTCACCTTATCTCTAACCTACAGCTTTAAGTACCCTCTGGGGTTTTCACTGGCCCTCTCTTCCTTCTCTTCTTTCCTATTCCAGAAAGTGCCCTAAACCAGTCTGGCAGCTTGGGGTTTAGGACACTGCTTTGCCCAGGCCTAATGTTTGAAGGTTTTACACCTATTAGTGTTACTGCTCCCAGTTACATTTTCCAGAGATAAAGGCACTGATAAACAAATCTCAGCTAAATAGTAAGTTACTGATATTGTTTTGGTTTCTCTCTCTTCTCCAGCAGATCACAAGATCTTTGGGGTTATCTGGTATGAGACAAAGAGCAGGGGGTTAACAAATGTTTATTTAATTAATATCAATCTTCTTCCTGAAGTTAGTTCTTCTTGACCAGAGATGATCTTGATCTTGGGCCTACATGCTGGACCTTTCACAGGATTTCTAGCTGCCCATCAGTCTTCTCCTTTCTCTCTGTGGAGATCCCTGAACATACATTCTGAGCAGTAAGTGATGAGATTTATGCACGAATTTATTAAAGCCTCCTAACCCCTCTGGAACCTTCCCGTTTCATTTCCTGAACTCTAGTTCCCTGCTATGCCCATATCTCCAATGTTCCTCGGCTGGGGCGTGTGGTCTCCTAGGACCCTGCTATTCAAAGTGTAACTCCTAGGACCCTGCTATTCAAAGTGTAACTACAGGGTGAATAGCAGGATCCTAGGAGACCACACGCCCCAGCCGAGGAACATTGGAGATATGGGCATAGCAGGGAACTAGAGTTCAGGAAATGAAACGGGCAGCTTGTTAGATATGCAGACTCTCAGCCCCCCAGTATTGTGCTCCTGGGTTAGAGCTTCACTTTAACAAAACCTCCAGGTGATCTGCATGTACATTTAAGTTTGAGAGGCACTGGACAAGGTGACAGATTCCTGTTTCCTGCCCATATTTCAGTTCCAGCTGTCAGGGCTCCTAAAATCTACCACGTATTCATATGAAATGTTACTCCATGAGGAGAGAAAAAGCAAAAGTTATTGGATGGCTATTCTAATTACAGTAGTCTCAAACTTTAGCATGCAGCAGAGGTGTCGGGAGGGATAGTAAAAACACGGAGTGCAAGAACCCATCCCCAAAGTTTTCTGATACAGAACATTTAAGGAGAGTCTGATAATTTTTTTTTTAATGGGGTCAATACAGGCATTTGCTACTGTGCCCAGAGATAATGCATATCTTGGAACTAGTTCCCAGGAGATACTGATGCTGCTGGTATGGGAACCAAACTATGAGAACCATACATAGGAAGTTCTACTTTCTCTCTGCATCTTCTTAGCCTACTCTTGAGTGTGTGTCTTCAAACTGGCTCACTCTACATGTCTAACCATTCAGCCAATGGCCGCCACACATTTAATGACTGGGACACAAAGTATCCACAGCCAAATTTCTCTTAGAATTCTATTTCTATTAGTTTATATACATTTTATTTTCTAGGAAAACACTATTATAAAAATATGACCGAATTAAAAAAGAGAGATACAGATGTGAGGGTGACAGAAGTAAGATAACACCAAAATTGCCAAGCCCAAAAGGGCATTTGGCCACTCCCCATGTAAGAAGCCTCATGATACTGGCAGCCTGGCTAAATGGTCATTTACTTTGTGTTCCTCTATTCTGTGTTACCAGTGAACCATTCTAACTCTAAGGTTCTACACTATTAGCTACGTGGATGTGACTATTCCTAAAATAAAACATGCATTTAAAATGCTATTTTGGAGAAATAAAGAACTAAACTCCAAGAAGCATTTCTTCACTGATATTGCTATCAGCTCTGTGATGTACTGGTGGAAGAGAGATTTCAGGATAAGGGAGTTCACCTGGAACCTCTCAAATCTAAACGCACAGTGGAAATAAATGAAGATCCCCAAATGATAATATGCAAAGGATATTTGTTTAGAGTTTGCAATAGCAAGAGAGTTCAGCTACCATTACCTGTGTTTGGAAGATAATCCAAAGTAGCCAAGGGAATAATAAAGCTATACAGTGTGGGGGGCGGGGGAACAGAGGAGAGGCTTCAGGTGTGACCCACTGAAGATTGTAGGCATGGCAGAGGGCTAACTAGAGGTGGAGCACCATATATGATTGATTTGGGGAACATATTTGGCTTTCTCTAGGTTGGTCCTGTGGTGGAAGCAGGAAGTAGGGCAAAAATAGGGAAGTCAGCAGCCACTGACCAAGGCCTGACTGTTCTGGGCTGATTTTGCTGCAAAGGTTGTAGTTTGGCTTCTGGGGCATCTTATCTGAGTCAGAGTTCTGTTGTCACATATAATGTAGCCACTGCCCATTTGCATGTTTGGTCTTTCAACATAGACCCCTGGCTTCTCAGCCTATGCCTGTCCCCAGCTTAGAATGAAGTACAGTTAGAGAAATTCACAAAATTACTTTTCCTGACAGCTCTGAAGTCCAAACAGAGACAAGTTTGTGAGGCAGTGGCCATGGGAGTTTTGTTTCCTACTTTCAAACATTTCATGAAAACTATAAAACAGTGAAACTTAAATTCAATTCATCAGTAGAGAGACGCTGCAGACCCCTTTGAGAATGTAATCAAGTGTATGAGCCCTCTCTTCTGAAAAATACACACACCCATCCCCATATCATATCTACTTAAGTACAAGCCATTTTAGGAGTTAGGCTAATTCAGGGACCTTAGGTTAAGAACTGCTCTTTATTTATGTTATTCTGGATGCTTGTATTATCATGGAAAGTTATATTCTACTAAAAGGAATTCTCAGCTTCCTTGTGCCCATTTCAAAGTATTTTTCTTGCATTTTAAAAAGACAGCATTATTTACCTTCCTGAAGGCTCACTGCATTAAGGCACTGCTAGTGAGGAGCTAATCTGTGTGGCTTAGCTGGTCAAACAGCCTGTAAATCAGCACTATCTTGGGAAAATGCCCATGACTTGGCAATACTCATCTTCACTGATCTGGGGGTGGAAAGGTTGAGGTTGAGGGAGATGAACTTTCTTCACTGACTTCTTTTCCTGGCTCACGCCAGCCCTGATTTGATCAGAAGACTGGTAAGAAAAACAGTAACAATCTTCAGTTAACAAATATTTCCTAAACTTCAACAGTGTGGTAGGTACTGTGCTAGGCCGTAGAGTGAACGTTATGATGACAACTCTTAATTACTAACTGGAAAAATTATTCAAAATAAAATATTAACTCAATAATAATCCCATCAATCTTGTTTACCACTTTGCATTTTTTGGTGCCCCCTCCACATTAAGTCCCCCAAGCAACTAGGATGTACTCAGGGAATGCAAACTAATGACAACATTAGCAACATATAATTAGAAAGGTAAAAACAATTTGAAACATTACTAAATACACTCCAAAGCCAAGTATTAATGGTTTTTGGATTATCTACCATTTGGGATTATGTATGTCCCAGTTACTATCCATTAATGAAGATAATCAAGAGCTGAATGTATCTGCATGGGGCCCAGGTAATTCACAAGAAGGCAGGGAGAGACAGGGAGGAAAAAAGGAAACTTTGAAGGAGCCATGAAGCGAAAGGGCAGTCAACCCCACCATATTGATTACTTTGAGAATATGCGTTTGGTTAGAAATCCAGAAGTCCACCTCAAATTGTCATAAATTACCTTTTTTGATTGTGAAAGCTAAATGGAAACAAAAGAGTTAAAGAGGGGATTGGCTGCTCCATTTTATCCCTGTCTGATAGCTAAATTTAACGCCCAAACAACTTTACAATCAATTATACGTATTTGTGTGTGTGTGTGTGTGTGTGTGTGTGTGTATACATATATATATATATATATTTTTTTTTTTTTTGAGACACAGTCTCACTCTATTGCCAGGCTGGAGTGCAATGGCGCAATCCCAGCTCACTGCAACCTCTGCCTCCCAGGTTCAAGCGATTCTCCTGCATCAGACTCCCGAGTAGCTGGGACTACAGGCATGCGCCACCAAGTCCAGCTATTTTTTTTTTTTTTGTATTTTTAGTAGAGACGGGGTTTCACCACGTTGGCCAGGATGGTCTTAATCTCTTGACCTTGTGATCCACCTGCCTCAGCCCCTCACAAAGTGCTGGGATTACAGGCATGAGCCACCACACCTGGCTTCTCTCTCTCTCTCTCTCTCTCTCTCTCTCTCTCTATATATATATATATATATATTTATTTATTTATTTAAGGACAAATATATACTAATCAAGGAAAATGTTTTTTTTAATGCATGGAAGATCACAACTCAATTTTTAAAATAATCATACACAATTTCTGATAATGCCAAATACCATGTGTTTATATCAATTTTTTAAATTTTAAAAGTACTACCACATTTGATCTTCAAATAAGCCTGAAGTCTATAAAAGCAAATGGTCTGTGGAATGCACGCATTAGAACCATTTGGGGGAAAAACTCCTGCATGTTTCAGAGATACAAAGGTGATTTTTTTGCTCAGCCCCTAGTTCGTAAGCACTGATCCAAAGAAGCTGGGCAGGAGCAGGCATCTTACAGATACATCAACAGAGGATCATGGCGCAAATTGAGGTCACATCTCATCCAAAGGCAGATTTTACAATGATATTGTAACAACTAGCCCAGTGTTTTTTCTATTCTTTTATATTTTCTTTAATTTAGAAAGGAGAGGTAATTTAGACGTGTATTTTTAAAGTCGCCTCCCCACATTAACATGGAGAATCACAGGATTCGGAACGCATAGTATCTAGTATTGCTATGTCACCTGTGTGGTAGTTGGGCTTTTCTGAGTAGGAGAAATGGTGCTTTCTGAAGGACTTATTTTGACGAACTGCAATCTGCTATTTCATGAGTACCCCAGTTAAAATACAGTGGTAATTACAGCTATAGGACCCTACAAGACTTAGAGGGCTTCTTTTCGTGGAAATTCATTAAGGAAACTATAAAGAACTAAGAACTTACAAAGAGAAATTAACTGCCACTTTTGGTCAGCCAATTTTAGAAAGACTTCTGAGGTTTAGAATTGTATTTTGGACTAACGGACAGAACAGAAGCTCAGTTAAGTTTAGTTTACTGAGGGCATCACGGTTTATAATATGTTCATAAATTAATCTGCTCGTAAGCCAACTCAAATATGAAGCAGCAGAACCATCCCATAAAATACTTTTCCCAGAAGGAAATTTTATGGATTGTAGCTGCACAATCATGGCTTACTCCAGCCTCAATCTCTCAAGATGAAGCAATTCTCCTGCCTTAGCCTCCTGAGTAGCTGCGACCACAGGTGTGCACCACTATGCCCTGCTAATCTTAGAATTTATTTTTTGTAGAGATGGAGTCTCACCATTTTGTCCAGGTTGGGTTTGAACTCCTGGGCTCAAGTAATCCACCCACCTTGGCCTCCTAAAGTGCTGGGATTGCTGGCATGAGCCAGGGCACCCCACCTATACTTAGATATTAAAGAGTCATCTCAAACTGAAAATGTCCAATGCCAAACTGTTCCTCTTCTCACTATCTTTCCTAACTCAGGAGACAGCAGTCAACTCTCTAGTTGCTCAGAGGCCAAAAACCTTGGAATCTTCCTTGATTTCTCTTTCTCTCATATCCTACATTTAATCCATAAGCAAATCCTGTTGTACCTTCAAAATACATTCAGAATCTAACTACTTTTCACCAACTATACTGATAACATCCTGATCTTTCATCTTGATACTAACATTCTAAGACCATATATTTTACCTTGATTAACCAATCATTTATTTAAATTAAAAAATTTATCTTTAATTCAACTGAAGAGTATTTGACAGCCTAGTATCAACTAGTGTTATATTATGGCAGTAATCAAAACACAAAAATCTCCGTCTTCATGAAGCTTATTTGCTAGTGTAAATTTACTTCTAGTGAAAAAAAATGATTGTTATTTAAATAGCTTCTTAACTGATTTCCTTTCTGCTCGTCTTTCTATAGTCCATTCTAATCACTGATTCCAGAGCGATCCTTTCAAAGGACAAGTCAGACAACATCATGTCTCTGCTCAGATTTCTCTAATGGCTTATCATCTCAGAATAAAAATCTATGTCCTTAAAACAGCTTTCAAAATCCTACTCAACCTAGTTGTACCCTTTGACCTCATTTCCTACAGCCCTGTTCATTTGCTTCAGCCTTGCTGGTTTGAGCATGTCAGTCATAGTTCTACTTCAGGACCTTTGTACGTGTAATCCCATCTGCTTGGAGGTTTTCTCCCCAGAAATATACATGGCTTGCTCCCATAGCTATTTCAGGTCTTTACTCAAATGTTACCAGCTCAGTGAGGCCTTCTCTGACCTCCATATTAAAAACTGACTCTTAAGTCCCTCTGTTCTCCTTAGATCCCTTCCCCATTTATTTTTTTCCACAGTACTTATTACCGCCTAACATAATCTATATTTCATGTTTATTTATTTACTATGTCCCCCATTATACAGCAAGTTCGATAGGGCATGAATTTTTCTGTGTGTTGTTGTATGTGTTTTTTTCCCCACTACTGTAAAATCAGTGCCTTGAACCCCTGGCATATAATGGATGTTCAATATATGTGTGTTGAATAATTGGTCTTAGCTGCCTTTATAAATGTAGTTGAAACTCTGATATGTAGAGTTGGATGTGTCTTTAAAAATCCTTTATTTCTCGCCAGGCATGGTGGCTCACACCTGTAATCCCAACCCTTTTGAGAGGCCAAGGCAGGAGAATAGCTTAAGGCCAGGGGTTCAAAACCAGCCTAAGCAACACAGTGAGACACTGTATCTGCAGAAATTTTAAAAATTAGCCAAGTGTGTTGGTACACACCTCTAGTTCCAGCTATTCGGGAGGCTGAAGTGGGAAGATCGTTTGAACCTGGGAGGCTGAGGCCAGTGAGCCACAAGTTCACTGCACTCTAGCCTGGATGACACAGAGACCCTATCTCTTTACTTAGAAAAAAAAATCCTTTAAAAGTGTCTTTGTCAGCACACACTAGAGATTTCTAGGCGAGATGCAACAGTTGTTTTTATAACCATCACCAAGAATTGCCCTCCATCCATTTCCATGATCATTGGTCAGTGTGTTGTGCTGTCTTCCTACTGACATATCCTGCCATAGACTTTCCATCTTGAATCATCTAGCAGGCCACTGACAAGTGGAAAAACGAGGGAAAGTGATTTGTACAGTCATCAGTGACAGTGGCGGAACTGGGACTCACTTCTAATCACCTAACTTACAATACAGCATCCCTCCTTCCTTATGTCACAATGCCGCTCAAAAATTTGTCATGCCGAGTTGCTAGCTTCTATTATTTTTAATGAAGTGGGTTATGTCTTATGACATGAGATGAAGTCTTCAGAAATTAATAGTGGAGACCCAGAAAGAAAGTTATACTCACAAACTTTCCTCAATTCAAAAACCCGTAACACTATATATAATCTACAAAATTCTTTATGAATTGTGAAATTCTTTTTTGGATTTTGGATTTATGAATTCTTGATGGATAATGGATCCATCAATGTGGATCCACAAATACTAGAATTATATCAGTCATTTGGTACAAAAACATTGGAATAAATTATTTATAACATTATTAAGGGGTGAGGAAATAGTTTTAAAAAGGAAATGTTTGGTGGGTAACGCTGAGGGAAGAGAAAAAAAGGAGTTGGAGGAAGGTACTACAGAGATACTTCCTGACTCCACAAGTTTGCCTCATGCTGGAACGGACAAAATTTCTGCAAGCACCACCTCATGTCACTGAAAGGCATCTCTCCTGTGGAGCCACAGGATGGTACAGACTTCTGCTGCTAGAATGAAAGTTTAATTGTGGGAGACACCTTGCTTAGGTCCTCTGTAGTATCTGTGGTGATAACTTGATTATTTCAGAATTATTGCTCTAGGTCTTCATTAAGTCATCCATCAACACAAATGGGTTTATGTAACAAACAGGATTATATAGTACTCTGGGTATAAATAAAAGGTGATATTAAGCTCTGATGTTCAGGTACAAATAAATAAGCTATATATGTGTACGTTTTACCTTAAGGTGCCAAGTGACTGAAAATTGATAATTTTTAAATAGGCAACTCTCAGTCACCTAATTTTATGAGAACTTGGTGGTAAATTTTATTTTTCATCAGTAACTATTGGTGGAAACACAAACAAAAAATAAAATAATACCCTTATTTTATGCAGGATAAAAAAAATAAAAATTCTAACCACTTTCAAAACATCAGAAAAGTGACTGTAAACTCAATTTTCGAAAGTGAGTTACAAAAGTATATTTAGATTTATTAACATAAAAAGAGACAGTTAAATTAACTGTTCCAGAAAGCAGGTCTCTTGACCCTAGTCTAGTGCTTTTCCCACATTAACTCCCTCCTGCAACTTTCCTTGGTCTCACAGTCCCCAGCTCCTTGGCTTCACTTCCTAAATATGCGATCTAACAAGAAACATTTCAAAGATGAGAACTAGTACTTTGGATTCTATCACCCCTCCTCCTCCTACCTTGCCAATTCCCAATCTTTGATAGAACATAGCATTAATTTCTCTATTCTTGATCATGGGCTATAACTATAAAGCATTTTAGGAGAAACTTAAGAATATTAGCAGGCTACTTCCACTACATATTGCTGCTCCTCAACTCCATCAGACTTTTCATTTACAGACAGCAACCTAGCAGCACTGGGAACAGAGGTACGAACAAAACATGGCAGCCATCACTATTCTCAGTCATCTCACTCGGAGTTATCCCATCACAGTTCATTACAATCTCTCGTTCCTTAATCCCCTCAACTTCCTCCCTATCTACCAGGCCCCTCCTCCTGTCTCCATTTTCTTCCCTGTCCAGTTAACAGTCTATGGTCTATTACTTGAAACATTTAATTCCCTTTCCCCACAGTCCATCTGTTACATCTATGAGGCAAAACTCCAAACTTGCAGAAAGCTAACTGTCCTGAGCACCCACATGAAGTTAGCTAACACATGCTCAGGGTAATCTTTCAAATACGAGTGTTCCTAGTATAAACTCTGCTAGTTCTCAATCTCAGGTTACCCTCAACCATCTCTCTCAAAGCATTCTCTCTACCTATCCTTAGCTCACTCTGCTTTTTTAGTGCCTATTTGAAATTTTCGCTGATATCCTCAAACCTCGCAACCTGTCATTTCCCGCCATCATTCTCAACACGGGGCCATGGTTCTTACTCAGCAGTCTTCAGACAGAACTTTCCCATCTTCCTATCATCTCACCTAGCAAATTACCACGCCCGGGCCCATCTTTTCCACCTTCTCTCTTGAAAGTTGGAGATGAGCTCACCTTGCTTAACCATTTATCTGCTAAATCTCCTCTTCAAATTAGATATATTTCCTGTGATTTTCAGACTAATATGTATAGCTGCCTGGGCACTGGACTTCATTACCTGGATGCCCTACAAGCACTTGACACTCAAAATATTCCACGGTGAACTCATTTTATCCTCCAATCTGCTCCTGTTGTACTTTCAGCTGACAAAGCAAAAAAAATCTGAATCTAACGGATTGCTCAACTCTGTTTCCTCAATCTCAACCGACTTCCTCGTCCCCAACCAGTAACTGTCAGTCCATGATCTCAAGCTTTCTGATTCATCCTTTTACTCCCCTTTCTCATTCTAGTTCAGGCCACTGTCATTTGGCCTATTTGACTGCACTGCCCTTCTGTCTAGTCTGGCCTCTTCAGCCTCCTCTTCATACTACACGCTGAATGTGCTCCTGCAATTACAATGGGATCCTGGGGCACCCTTGTTTTGAGGAAGAAACTGTTGTAACTCTATTTCTATTTTAAATGTGCCAATCTTGCTGCTGTGTGAAGAGACTGCAGAGAGATTAGGACGAAAACAGGAAGACCAGTCAGGGGGCATCTGTAATAGTTCATGTAAGAGACAGGTCTGGACTAGGGTGAAGTGGCCTAGTGGAACTGTTAACAAGTGGGGGTATTCTGGATGCATTTTGAAGACAGAGCCAATGTGACTTGTAAATTGATAGAAGATGAGAGGGAAATAAAGCAATCCAGATGATTTCTAAGTTTTGGGTAAGCAAATTAAGTGGATGCTGGTGTCATTTACAGATGGGAGATGGAAAATAGCAGTTTTTTAGGAGAAATTCAATAATGTAGTTTTGGACATTTTAAGTCAGCACAATCTTGTGGATCTGCAAGTCATAATTAGGCAGTTGGATATGTGACTTTAGATCTTGGAGAAGCACAGGTAGAGATATGTCTTTGAGAGTCATGGACTTGGAGAAAATACTAAAAAGCCATAGGACTATGTAAGATCACTTAGGGAAATAGCAAAAAGAAAAGGTCTGAGAACTGAGTCCTGGGACATGCCAACATTTAGCAGCCAGGAAGACAAAAATGACTTAATAAAGGAAATTGAGAAGAAACAGCCAGTGGAAGTAGGGGGAAACCAGAATGGGGGCATTCAGGAAATGAAGTAGAAAGAGTATATCAAGAAAGAGGAACAAATCAATGGCTTCAAAGATAAAAGGCTGAGTAATGAACTAAAAATGGACCACTGCATATAGTAACATGGAATGAATGTGGTTAGGGGGAGTGGGGCAAGGTGTTGGGTGATGACAGGCTGAGAGTAGTAGATTTAAGAGAGAGTAGAGATTGAAGAATTGGAAATTTTGCTGTCCCTCTACCCTTCTCATAAGGAGTTTTCCTCTAAAGGGTAGTAAGAAATGGAAAATAGCTGGAGGGGGATGTGTGGTCAAGTTGAGGTGTTTTAAAGTGTGCTTCTTATTCTTCAGATGAGAGAAATTACAGCATGTTCATATGCTACAAATAACCCAGTACAGATGCAGTTGGTGTCATGCAGTGCTTGAGCTGCTGCGTGACGACATTGAAGACAACGGCTAAGAACAAACTTACAAGGGAAGAAGTCCAGCAGTGTATTTCACATAGCCAGTTAAAAAAACTTCAGGGTTCAAAACAAAGCAAAATCAACGACCACTAATCTTACAAACATTTTAAATATTGAAAAAGTTAGCAAAGTGGATAAAGTTTTTGTACATACACAGAAAAAAAACTTGCTCACTTCTCAAAAGGCCTTTCCCTTGAACCTCTGCAGAAACAGCCGATTCCTAAGCAGCATCATGAGAACAAACCAGTTAATAATGGTTAATAAAGCTACAAGATTAGTGGCTCAGCTGTAATACAGAGCTGATGCATCAAATTCCCCAAAATAACCAATAATTTAAATGTTTAATACAATTAAAATATAATACAATAGAGATGAAAATAATGTAGTAAGAAATGGATATAACTGCAGGAACAAATTCTTTTGAGTAGGAGATAGTAGGACCCAATGCCTAAGCAGAGGGATAAGGGTCAGTCTTGGAAGCGAGCAGAGAGATGCAGGAAGCTGTAAGATCTGCTTGTGGTAATATTGAGGAAGTTCTATTCTCAGTGAAAAAAGTAGCAAGGGCGTAGCATGGTGGAAGGGGAGGAAGTGAGGAAAGGCATTATTTGGAGAGATGTGTTAGACATTTAAGAAGAAAGGAAATATAGTAGGATTGCTGGACGGTGCTGAGGTCCATTTGAAGCTAGAGAAAGTGAGTTCAATAAGCATGGTTATATTTTTCTCCTGTTACTTTTGGCTGTTCACTTACAAGCATGAGCAGGGTTTGGGTTTTTCTAAGCAAATAACAGATGGAGAAGGGGCAAGGGTATTGAGAGGGTAAATTCAAGGGAGTAATTAAAATGATAAAGCATGGAACAAGCTGGGGAAATGAGGACATTAGTGGAGTAAATGACAATGAAAAAGCAGTGGAGTAAATGAATTGGAAGTCAAGCAGGGGTTGGTGATAAGAGTGAAAGGAGTAAGGTGATAAGTCAGAGAACAGCATGTTTAAAATGAAGGTTCTTGAGGTGGTGTGGTTACTGGAAATATGACCACAAGAGTGAGTAGCTAGAGGTAAGGATGTCAAGGAATAACTGCAGAGTAGAGACAGATACTACCTGTTCCATAAATAATACTGACTTTATGAGCCACCTGAAGGTTAGAGGAATCTTTTCTACTTACCTAAATCATCTTTAGAAATTCAAATTGATGTCAATCATTAGACTATGTATATATAGATTTTGCTGATTCCTAAGGGAACTACATTAAATGAAGATACTTGCTGTGTATATTTTATGTAAATCATTTTCTTTTATGCCTACCAATTCTGGGAGTTAATTATTACGTCCCCATTTTACAGATGAAACAGTTGCAGCACAAAGATGGCTAAGTAACTTTCCCAATATTACACAGCTATGAAAATGGTGGGGTCAGGATTAAAACCTAGGTAGGATTATCTGACCATAAAACTGAAGACTTTCTCTGTTTCTTAATGATACCTTCAAAGAAAGCCTAATTCTTCTTAAATATAATCTCAGTGATAAGAGGAAATTCACTCTTCTCATTCTAAGGATTGTGGGATCTAGCCTTTCACTTCAAGATCTAGTTAAATCCAAACATTAAAATATTGGTAAGTCAACTTTAGATACAATTTCTGGATAAGCCATTTTCGTATTTCCACGGAATTATATCAAAAGGATTCAGCAAGGTAACTGGAGTTGAGAACTTTTTATTGTTTCCAAAGTGATCCTTCTGACTTTGCATATTAAACACTATACTCAATTTTGGAGAGAAAAATCTACAGATAAGGCAAAAATAAGCCAATCAGCTTAGAAATAATACTAAAATCTGTATACAATAAATTATCCATGTACCCTTTTAATCAAAATAAGATGACAGAGATTTAAATTTGGTCTAAGCCTTAAAATCTGGTTAGATATACCCAAAGGTAAGAAAAGCAATTACTTCTTCTAAGAGCTTCTTGAGAATGGCAAATATTAATTTGATTATTTTAATGGATTTGTATTGTTAAACATACCTTAACAAGTTATGGACTTATCTGACCCTAACTATCTGGGCAGTATTAAGATGGAGCACTTGCTAAACTTTTCTCTGTCAAAAAACAAAAGGTAAGAATCAAATGACTGTTACTTTGGAGTACAGATAATTATTAAAAGGATATATAAATGTTGAAGATCACGATATGCATATTTTACAGGTGACATCTTTGCATTGCTACTTCCATGATGCTGGGAGCTTTTGCCCTAAATCATCTCCTGTCTTCCTAGATCTTTCTGGTGGTCAAGGCAGCAGTGCAATCAATGACTCTATACCATAACAAGAAGGACCCATCACTGACTCCACTCAGCGGAGCCACAACATCCAGACTAAAAAACATTAAAAAAAATTCCTTGGTGATAAATGCTTTACTTTTTATCTGCAAAAAGTATCATTATTACCCGCTTACACATTTATCTGCTTTAAATATTGTAGAACACAAAATAAATAGGCATGGTTCCTCCCTTCTAAAGTTAAGAATTGAAACAATGATCTATGTTTTAAGGCGTCTATGTAGAATCCAACTTGAAATTTACGGAATATCAGATTACACAGGGTGGGTTTCAGCTATTATATTTGAGAATTTAAGTGATGAATTTCCTTAAAGTTGAGGTGTCATCTAGACCGAAGAAACAAACTGTATATTCATAATTACTGGAGGTCTTATTTTGGCACAGTGAGCTTCTATGAGTTTTATAATGCCCAAATAGGTACTGAAAAAAATAAGGCTCATGCTGACTTCTTTCCTTGTTTTCTATGACCTTCTCCCTATGCTGCTGAACATTATAAGATCTCTTTCATTCTCACAAATTTCAATGCATATAGCCACCATTTCTCAGGGTTTATAATGTATCATGAATGGAGCTAACACTGTATGTCTAGGGACATACTTAATCCCCTAGTATATTATTATTAAAACAGTAACATTAAAATTTCATTAATTTTACATTTGAGAAAACTGCAGGCTGGGTGAGGTGGCTCACGCCTGTAATCCCAGCACACTGGGAGGCCAAGGGGGGTGGATCACGATATCAGGAGATCAAGACCATCCAGGCCAACATGGTGAAACCCCATCTCTACTAAAAATCAAAAATATTAGCTCGGTGTGGAGGCGCACACCTGTAGTCCTAGCTACTCGGAAGACTGAGGCAAAAGAACTGCTTGAACCCAGGAGGCAGAGATTGCAGTGAGCTGAGATCACGCCACTGCACTACAGCCTGGGTGACAGTGTGAGACTCCATCTCAAAAAAAAAAAAAAAGAAAAAAGAAAAGAAAACTGTGGATCAGAGAAGCCAAAGACAGCTAGTAAGATACGGAAAAGAGAAATAGAAGCCTAAAGCATGTGAGCTAAACACTATGCTATATACTTTGTAATATTTTAGATGGGCAAAAAGTATGGTCTAGAAAAAAAAGGAAAGAATGTAGAAACTGGAAAGCTGCATGTTTCTCCATTTATGAAAACAATTACACCATGTTACTTAACTGGGATTGCATTTGGCTATAAATGAGAAAAAAAACTAAATGGTATCTTACATATAAAGTTTATTTTGCTTCGTGTAATCGACCAGAAGTCTGAAGTACGTGATTGCTGGCTTTTGGTTCCGTAGCTCAAACAGGTCATGGCTGAGGTCTCTGCAACTCTTTGGCATTCATTCAAAGTTATAAAATGGCTGCAGTATCTCCAGCCATCACATAACAAAGAAAGAGAAAATGATAAAGAGGAAAGAGTGGCGCCCACATCAAGAAAGCAAATGGTTGACAATGCATCCTGTATGAACAACTCTGCAAAACAGAAGATACATTTAATCATTTTAAAGTACAGAGAGTTGTGATTGTCTACCAGGAATCCATTCTGGCCTTATTATTCCTTCCTAAACTAACTAGATGTAGTTAAGTTAATCTGTGCATATGTCCCCAACATTAGTCAAGAAAAAAGTCAGTGGCATTCTGCTCTAGAGGTCAGTGGTTCTCAAACATAGCTTGCACCAAAATTATCTGAGAGGATTCTTTTTTTTTTTTTTTTTTAAAGATGACTGGGTCCTAGTCCCAGAGTTTCTGATTTAATGAGTCTGGGGTGGAGCCTGATAATTTATATTTCTAATGAGCTCCCAGGGAATTCTAAAATTTCTGGTCCAGGGACCACATCTTAAGAATTACTGCTCTAAAGGTGGACACCAATTAGTTTAAGCAAAACAGTAGAAAATATTCCCTTCAGAAACTGGTCTAGGTGTGGAGTAGGCACCTGATATAATTTGGCCCAACTGGACT
This sequence comes from Cacajao melanocephalus, assembly GCA_963573385.1. Taxonomy (NCBI): domain Eukaryota; kingdom Metazoa; phylum Chordata; class Mammalia; order Primates; family Pitheciidae; genus Cacajao; species Cacajao melanocephalus. Next base: position 47,169 of record CAUYLG010045818.1, on the reverse strand, counting down.
AAAAGAAACTGTTATGTTATACTTGGTGAAAGGTTTATTCTCTCTCACCTGTTTGGCTAGAACAAGAAGGCCTATATAGCTCCAAAATCATTGTCAGTCACTTTGTGATTACAAGAGAATATGTCTTAAGAAACTGATGATGAGGTTAACACAGTGGAGATATGGGGAAAAACTTGGGTCCTTAATTGTGCCTCTTGTGTCACAGTACCTCTAGGATTCAGCTAGTTTGAGGCAAGATATTCTGAAGCTCATATCAAAAGCACCCTGATTAATACAAAAGACAAACCTGAAGTTTAAGTGAAGAACACAATTTTATTTTCTTTAAAGTAGAACATGAATAAATAACATCTCTATATAATCCAGAGCTCATTTGAGATATCGATTTAAAATTTTCCTCTATATCATATATTTATAACTGTTAATGAGCATCAAAATGGATAGTGGGTTTGTTCCCACTGTCTAGCCTCTATCTAATGAATAGTAAAAAGAAAGTGGAGAAAGTAAAAAGTCTAAATCATTTTATCCAGAGTGAATAATTATCAATTAATTAAACTGACTGAATGAAAGAACTAAATTTTCCTGCTTTCTTATTGCCAATTTCTATCTTTCCCAATATAATCTCTACTCTATGCCTCTCACTCCTATCCACAGAGAGGCCAAAGAAGAGGGAAAAAGAAGACTCAATTAAATAAAAGAAATTGAATAACACAGTGATTTTACATTTTATAGAGTTCAGGGGTCACTGAAGCAATAATTAATTGCTTAGGGAATCCCTAAAGTTTTAATAAAATAGTATTTGTAATTAGTTATTTTTATTTTGACAATTTCAAGGATGCTTTTTAACTGAAGGTGCTAATGAATTTAATTGGAACCATGTAACACGACTTGTCTTTAGTTAAGGAATGCAGTAGGAAAGAAAAGGGCAAAGAAAACAAGAATTGAGATGGCACAGAATTCAAAACTATGACTACTTATATATCGAAAAATAATTATAGGAACTGTTTAACAACGGACACCTCCAGCAGCTACTTCCCTTCATCTGTTTGCCTGAGTACTCAGTACCTCCAAGGTGCTGGTTATCATCAATCTTCTCTTTCCTCACTAGCCACCTCCTCACAAAGCAAAGCAGCCCAAGAAGCCCTCTTCATTACAGCGTTGTGCCAAGCACAAATAAATTCTCATTTCACTATCAAGATGAAAGACTAGATATGGAAGTGAGTATATTTTAACATCCCCAACATGAAAATAAGTAAGTTTCAATTGTGATACTAAAGATGGTAATATTTACTTCATTCATAATAGAAAGACACGTTCAAAATAATTCATTTTGGGAACACTTGTATGTAGTACTGGCCTGAAACAAATTATGCAAATATTTACATCTTATAATTTATTCAAATGCTTTCTAATCCCTCATTTCCTTAACTAAATTAGCTAAAAAGAGAAATATATGACCAAAAAATGAATGTCCATCATCTAAATTAGTATACAGTAAATTGATCTTTCAAACTATAAGATCCAAGATGGGCAGAGTTCTATTCCTGCCTTAAAGGAATACTGCCTATTTTAACAGACTCAGAGGGTTTGATGGTCTCATTTAGATATTCATGCTTCTATAGAAGCTAGCACAAAATACACTGGTGGTGAGCAGTTAATTCATTAATTAACCAAATTATTTTTGAAGAAAAGATAGCACTAAACAACACAGTACTGAAAGTGCAATTGTGGTTGTCTGAGGTCCGTCTGAAAAATGTGTGGTAAAAACAAGCAATGCCTATGCTGTTTCTAATTATTCCAATTATCATGGCACACTATGAAAACTTGATTAATAACAGTGAAGATATTGTTGTGGCAATTAGCCATATGGTTGTGGGACTTTATTCTGTCACGATTTAGCCATTAGCATCTACTTATGTTTGTCAGAACAGTGCATCCGTGACAAGCTGAAGTTCCGCTCACCTTGCCAAGTCCCCTGTGAGCAACACTAGAGAACTGTTTATTCCTAGGAGCCTCCTGCCTGAGTAAATTTTTCATGTGGCATCCGGTCTGACTGGGGACAAATGTCAAATAACTTATCTGATGACCCATCAAGCTAAGCTTTCTTTGAAAAAACCACTTAGTGACATGTGTGTCTAAACAAACTAACTGAAGAAATTTTATTTGACCAGTAATAGCTGGTCATCTATATTGCCCCACATATTCCCATGGTCAGTAATTAGGGAAACTGATCTACATATATTGATATATAGAAATCTATAAATACAGCATTTGAAAGGATATATGTGTATATATGTACACACACAGGCCACACAGCAAAAAGTGTACTGCCTATAGTATTTTTGCATGACATTTGCAGTGAATTTATTCAAAAAAATTGAGAAGATAATCCTTTTAATTATGAGTGAGGAGAACATTTAAGGAAAAAGAGAAGTAAAGATATTAGTTTCTGAAATTAATGCTAGGGTAAACACATACCTTGAAGTAGAAGATTAAAAAGATTAATTAAGAAAAACTAAGTTTACATTTTGAAATGGAATTAATGCTAATGTGAGAAATACAGTACTATATGTTTGCTTAATTAATTAGCTAATTAATTAATTTTTAAAAGATAAAGCTTTGAAATAGTTGCTAGCAGTAGGCAAATTTGCCAGTTTTTCTTAGAAGCTAGAAGAATGGTAAACAGTTCCCACTGTGTTTACAAACCCTTAAGGCAGCCCAGAGCTCCCCATATGGAAGTGATGGGTACTAGGGGGTAAAGCAATACAAGAGGGAAGTATAAAGAGTTCTCTGTTTCCATTTCATGTTTGGGTTCCCTTCTACACTGGGAATGGCTCACAACACAGGGGGATAAGCAGTTATCCAGGTCTTGCCTGCAAATGTTCAGTCTGAGAAGTTCACAATGAGAGACAATTAAAAGAGTGTATGTTTCCATGGTATAACCACACTGGGCAAGCAGGGCCAGCCTTCAGACAATCAGGAGTCTGAAATCCCCAACAAAGTAGGCTCACGTATAATTCCAGCTGCTACACCACAGGCAGGGAGGTGGCAACAGCAGTGCTGGGGTACCACCATGGCTGAGGGGCTGGGCACATACAGGGCCTCTGAGTGAGATAAAGATTTCATTGGCCTCTATACTATACCAATTATTGATTCAGAGTAAGCTTATGGAGGAAGTACATGTCTGGAAAATGGTAAACACAGCCAAGGGTTGTCACTGTAACTTAACAAAAGTATCTATTGTTTCACGTTAGGAAACTGACTTCAAGTGTTGTCCCCTGGAGTTTCCAAATTTTCCTAATGGCAGCTGAAAGAACTGAGGGATTATTAAGAAGGATATGTCACCGTAATGAAATCTAAAGTCAATGATGGGATAGGGCGGACTAGCTTCCTTCCCAGTGATCTAAGGAATTTTATCTAAATAAAATTCATACATTTATAAAATAAGTACAGCTGTGTATCTAGAAAGCTTCTATCAGTAACCCATGTCTCCGGTATTTTCTTAGTCACCACTGGGTCATCTCCTTGCAGATAAACTTCTGAACAAACAGGCACTGGCTTCTGCAACTTACAACTTTTGGAAAATGTCACATTAATATTTACAGAAGTCCCTCAATTTTGCATAATGAATCCATTGCAATAATTTTGTTTTTAGAAACATATGCAAGCAAATATTTTCTGCATATTCTAAAACTATACTTTCCTACAAAATAATGTCTTGTTATACTAAATAACAATGGCTAACACTTATTTGAGTGATTACTATGTTGAGCACTTCACATGCAGCTCTTTATTAAATTCCAAATTCTTAAAAGGTATTATCCTCATCTTGCAGATGAGAAAATGCAGCCTGGAGATGCCAGTTACGTTTGTGAGGTCACACAGAGTAAGCGGTAGAGTTGGGATTCAATTCTAGGGAGGCTGACTCATATCCTTAATCACTGTTCTATAGTGCCTTCTAATAAATGATATTTAAATACAGTAACACTTTTAGACTACTACATTTAAATGACGAGAAGTAGTTGGCAATACATTAATAGAACATTAAAAATAATTGCAAAACAAATGTTCAAGCTGAAAATTGCAGTATGAATTAACAATACATTCAAACTTAATTCTTCTGACACAGAGCTCAACATTTTACCGCTCTCGCACCCCAACTTCTATCTTCTTCTATAATGGCAAGTACTCCTAGTCCTTAAGCCCTACCTCTTCGTATCTCCAATACAGCATTCTCTGCTTTGTAGTTACCATCCCCACTCCAATTCCACTGCTACTGACCTTATCGTTTCTTAATAAATGCTCCATCAGCTTTCTAACTAGTCTCCCTGCTGCCATCTTATTTAGGTCCATTCTGCAGCCACAGTTATCTTTCTAAGATATAAATATGACCAATTGTCTCCTGCACTGCTCACCTAATGAGTCCCTTTGTGTGGCACCTAAAATCCTAACTATCGGCCAGGCGCGGTGGCTCAGGCCTCTAATTCCAGCACTCTGGGAGGCCAAGGTGGGTAGATCACGAGGTCAGGAGTTCAAGACCAACCTAGCCAAGCTGGTGAAACCCCGTTTCTAGTAAACATACAAAAATTAGCCAGGCGTGGTGGTGGGTGTCTGTAATCCCAGCTACTCGGGAGGCTGAGGCAGAGAATTGCTTGAACCCAGGAGGCGGAGGTTGCAGTGTGCCGAGATCACACCACTGCACTCCAGCCTTGGCAGAAGAGCAAGACTCTGTCTTAAAAAAAAAAAAAAAAAAAAAAAAAAAAGAAATAAAGAAATAATAAAAACCTGACTCACTGCTGAGACTTACCTTTGGTCACTTCCTCATATGCAGTCCACATTTCAGTCTATCCTAATTGTAGACTACAGAGTCATTTTATACTTGTCAGAAATGCTCTGCCTTACATGGATTTGAAGAACTTTTTCAAAACCTTGCTCAATAATCTCTTCTTGCTTGAACCATCTCCTGACTATCAGGAAGCACAGATGACCATTCTTACACTGACATATGTCCACTCCATTACTACACAAATCTCTCAGAATCACATGCCTTTTACAGAGCTAATTTCTTCTATACACCAAACGAACTCCTTGAGCTGTATTTCTAGTTAGTGCAGCACATAATAGGTGCCAAATTAAAGGAAAATATTTAATCTACAACTTAAATTGGTTACATGTACTTTTTTACATATTAGCTAATGTCAAGGCTGACTTTATTAAAATAAATTTTCTTTGTTCCAAAAGTAATCTGTGTATGTCTCAGGAAAACTAGAAAACAAAAGCATAAGCAAAAGGAAGAAATAAAGATACCCATAATCTCATTGCCCAGAAATTATTTTGGATTATGCTTTTCTAATTTTATTTTTATACACACATAATACATAAATTTATTTTATAATAAAAATATGACCATAACATGTATATTATAATCTTTTTTCTATGTCAACAAATATTAACCTCTGAAGAGTCATTTAAAGTGGATGCATAGTTTTCCCTTATATGTATATACTATTAAATTATTCCTCTATTTTTAGGCATTTAAATTTAAAGAATTTTTCAGTATAATAAATACTATTGCCAAAAAATCTTTAACGCATATCATTGTATATCATTAGTTATTTGCTTTTTAAAAATTCCCAATAAAGTAATAAAATATATATCTTTGTGAATTTTGAAACCAACTGTGAAACTGATCTTTTCCATGAACCTTCCAAACATGGGGTATCCTGAATTATTTTGGCTTCACCTTTGCTAATCTAATAAGCAAATATGACATTCCCTTGCTTTAATTAGCATGGCTTTGATTACAAAGCTAAATTTTTTTCAAATGCTTATGAGCATGTACATACACACGTATCTAAAACTGTCTGTACCACCTGGCCATTTTTCTATTCAGTTATTAATCCTTTTCCTATTTATTTGTAAGAAATTTTAATATATTAAGGATATTAATTCTTTGCCATACACTTGTTAACATTTTTCCTAATTTATTTGTCCTTCAATTGTTAATGGTTTCCCATGATATATTTAACATTTTTATTCAGTAAAATCCATCAGCATCTCCTTAATGGTTTTCTTGCATTGAAATCATACACAGAAAGGCCTAGCTATAACCAAGAATACATTAATACATAGCTACATTTTTTTCTAGTTTTTTTTTTTTAAGCAGTTTTCCTTTTACCTTTTTTACATTATATGGAATTAATTTCAGCAAATGGAGTGGGGTACAGATAACAGATTTATTATGTATTGTCCCAAATAGATAATAAATTATGTCAATTATTATGTCAACACTATTTACTGAATATACTATCGTTCTATACAAATCTGAAGTCACCTTTATAATACTGACACACACTTAAACATGGAGACCAGGTTCAACAGCTGTTCACTGTTGGGAAAAGGTCTTGACGTGTGCGTGATGGAGTACATGCTGTTTGCTGAGGGGATGGCAAGGAACATCGAGCCATCCCCAGGCAGGAAACTGCGAGAATAAGCAAGCAGTATGTACCGGTCATGCACTAAATGAGCTCCTAAAACACAGGGTATTTGACCTTGTCCCCATTGCTGACTCACGAAGACTGTTTTATAGCTTATTTCTATCTTAGTAGTGAACAGGCACTATCTGCCTGGTTAGTCTATCTTTATAAAGAAACACTGAGCACCTGCTTATTAAAAATAATCACTTGTACACAAAGAATAAATACGTGGGTCAAGGTCTGCTCTGGGCTGTCAGCTGGGAAATGTTGTCAGACCCCTGACAGTCCGACTCTGATCCCACTTTTGCACTCTATTTTTGTTTCTGTTTCTTAATTCCTTCAGCGCCACTTGGGTTGGGGTCTCTAAGACCGAGCTGGTCTCAGCAGTTCACTATTAGTATAAACCAATTTTTATAATCTACTTGAATCTATGGACTTTGTATGGTGTTCTACAGAATGGCCTGCCAATTACTGTGTTAGCTGACATCATATGTAATTCATCACCAATTAAAATTTGCCTTTATTTAAATTATATACTGTTACATGTATGCTTTACTACCTAAAGTTTCGTTTCTTTGATTTACATAGATTGCTTTTCAAGAGGGTACTTGGCCAAAAGTCAGAAGATAAAGGTTTTAGATGTAGATCCCTCAAGTACCAACTATATGATTGGATACTCAGCTTCTTGATGTCTCAGGGAATAGTATTTGCTTGTCTAACTCATAGTGATGCTATGAGGGCATGTGAGATCAAGCACATGAAACCATTTGTTTAATGACTATATATATATATATATATATATATATATATATGTATGTAAATTTGGTTTAATCTGTCTTAATTCGAAATAATCTTTTGAAATGCTTCTCATAACTCAGTCACCTATTTCAGTAGTCACTGTTCTTGTTTCCTCTCAATATGGACAATTGAGAATTAACTATAGCAATTTTTCTCAGGATCAAATTAAATAAATTAATGACAAGTTATCTAAAGTTATAAGCCTAATAAACATGCCTCACTTTCTTAATTTCCTGAGATGAAGCACTGAGTTGTAAAAATATAAAAATCCCTACACTTTCTATCACTTAAAAAAATCAAAGTCTGAGCTCAGAATTTTTTGAGTTTAGATTTAAATTTAAATTATCCCTTGGGACAAGTGTATATAATCATATCTGTAATCCCAACACTTAGGTGAGAGAATCACTTGAGTCCAAGGGCTTGAGATCAGCCTGGGCAACACAGCAAGACCTCATCTCTAAAAAACAAAACAAAACAAAATAGTCAGGTGTGGAGGCACATCCCCGTAATTCTAGCTACTTGGGAAGCTGACCTGGGAGGATCCCTTGAGTCCAGGAGTTGAAGGCTACAGTGACCTATGATCATATCACTGCACTCCAGCCTGGGTGACAGGGCAAGAACCCATCTCTACAACAACAATAAAAAGTTATCCCTTAGATGGAGTCCCTTTTATACTTAGAGTATCATCTCAGACTTTAAATTCTCAGGAAGAGACAAGTAAAATTTAAAAATCATTCATCAAATTTAATAGTTCCATAATTTAATTTATTCCAAAATAAGTTAAATTGGACAAGTAATTTCTCCTATAATTGCAACAGCATTGTGTATTTGCTGAAAACCACCTTGGAACTATCACAGCCCCATGGAATTCTTCATGTAAAGGTATGACATTGCTTTAATACATGCCTTTACTATCAATCTTTGACCAATCCATTGCCTGCTAATATAGTAAGCAAGTGATTTTCCATTTTTAGTGTGTATACAAATCTGCTGGGCATCTTGGTAACATGCGAACCGTCAATGGGCTACCCTGATATAGAACCTGAGATTCTGCATTTCCACGAAATTTGCAGGTAACGCAGTGTTGCTGGTCCTTGCACTAAACTCTGAGTAGTAAGGGATTAAGAAATGCTTTTTAAACAAAACTGCCTATAATTATCACCGGCTTTAATTTACCTCTCATGAGATTCTTCCTGACTGTCTTTTTTTCTGATTTCTCTTGCCACTTTCCACTTTAGACTCAATTTCATTCATGGGGTCAATCTATTGGCCACAGTAGTTAATCATAAAGGCTGGAGGCAAAACGCATTAAATTCTAATAATCCCTTTTTAGCCATTGTAGAGTATATGACCTATTCCTACCAGAGACACTTGCCTACTTCCTCAAAGATTCACCTGGATGGCACCAAAAGAAACCTGTTCTCTTCATTCTAAGTGTAATACCTGAAACTGAAAGAAAGCTATCTGCTTTCTTTAGGGTTCTAGACATACATGAGGAATGAATAAATGTCCTACACTATTTTGTTTTTGCTTCAATTAGTCTATCAGTGGTTCACAAACTTTACTGTACATCAGAATCACTTTCAGGGCATGTTAAAACATAGATTCTTGGTCCCCTCTCTCAGTTTCTTTTTAAGTAGGTGGGTGGGACTGAAGAGTCTGCATTTCTGACAAGCTCTCAGGTGATGGCTGGTGCTGCTGGTTCTGAGATGACACTTGAGAATCACTGGCATGTTATTCTGAAAAAAACAGTTCTGTGTATGATTCTTCTGTTTAAAACACCTAATTGCTACTTTTTAAATAACTGGGCTTTCATTTGAATGATACTTTTCATTTCCTATGCATTTTAAATCAGTATGATGATTATAAATTTCTACCTAGTACAAAATATAAGTACAGGAAACTTACAGCATTGTTCTGTTTGATTGATGCTTAAAAACTTTTTAGAGGTTGGGGATCCTAAAAATAAATGAGGGCAGGAAGATAATCAGCAGAGAGCTGAGAGGTTCCCAAATGAAAATTATTGTTTTGTCCTTTCCAGGAAATTCTTAATGTCTTCAGCTGCAGAAGAGCTCCTTTCTGAGGTTCTTTTTGGCCTTATGAGTTAATCGCACCAAGAGGAGTCACTTTAACTCACATGCCTTTAGGAGTAATGATATGTTTAAATGATTAAACGATCAGGAAAAAAATGCATATCTCCATAATGAAAGCAGTTAGCATACAGATCCATGGTTTATATGAGTATCACAAGTCATTTGTAAATAACATGTTCATTTCAGATATGTAAAGAGTTCTGCCATGCCCAATGAAATAAATTATATTTTATTGGTGCCCGGGTATTTCATAACTTTTATTTATTTACTGCAAGAGTGGAGAATTAAGACACAGCAGTTTATTTCACCAAAAGACTGACAAATGGCTCATTACACACTTATGGAGCTGAAGCTAACTGTACAATTTTTGCTGTTGTTATTGTATTAATTGTCACTGTTTGCTTAATATGCTTACACTAGTGGTCACCAGTACCCATTTTTTTACCACTATCCCACAAACTACTCACCAAAAGAAAGAAAAAATGAAAAGGAAAAAAAAAGGAAAACAGAACTTAAAATATAATGTGGGTTAGAGAAATGCATGGGAGGAATGACAAAGAATAAAAGTGATAGCCTTTCCCCACTGGGCCACCAATAACCATCAATCCCAAACAGCAGTCACCTAACCTAACAGCTTGAGCCACAGAGTCAAAGAGCTGCTTTTTTGTTATTCAGATTAAGTATCATTTACATTATATACTTTTTATTTTGCCAGAGACATAAGGTCAGAATTGACTGAATATGTACTACCTGCATGTAATGATTGCTCCTTTTTTACAATCATGTGCTAACATTGCTCAGTAATGGCCTGTGGATGAAGAGACAGATGTACTACCAGTCATTCGCTACACATTTGCATTAACAAATCATCATTTAATTAAAGCCCATCCAACAAGTTTATGCTACTTAAATAAAGTTCCTTTCAATAAAAGATAACACAATGGCACACAGTTGTTATGAGGAAATTTTTTTAACTATATTTTTATGTCAAAGGCTTAGGTGTGCATTAGACAACCATTTATTAATTTTAATTTTGCTTGGAATAAATGCCCTGACAAACAGCATTTCAATTCAGGCTACTATGAAACAGAGTCATTCACTTTCAGATATAATCATGCAGTAACACTACAAGTTCCTGCTTTGCAAATTGCTCAAACCTCAATCCCCAAATACCATAGAAGATGGTTTATATATAAGTTACACAAGACATGTGTTCTAATATTCAAGCTAAAGCTCTAATATTTATATAAACCTAACATCCTGCTATTATTGGGAAGGAAAATTATTTCAAAACATCACACTAAGTTTCATGGGTAAATATTTACTCAATAGTCAAAATTTCTATGCTTCTTTAAAAAAAAGTAGGGAGACTTGTAGTGCAAATAGTGATTTCAACCTTGGTTTCACAAACATGGTTGCTGTTCATGCATTTGACCCAGCAATCTCATTACTGGGTGTATACTCAAAGGATTATAAATCATTCTACTATAAAGACATATGCACACTTACATTTATTGCAGCACTGTTCACAATAGCAAAGACTTGGAACCAATCCAAATGCCCATCAATGTTAGAATGGATAAAGAAAATGTGGCACATATATACCACGGAATACTATACAGCCATAAAAAAAGGATGAGTTCATGTCCTTTGCAGGGACATGGAAGAAGCTGGAAACTATCATTCTCAGCAAACTAACACAGGAACAGAAAACCAAACACTACGTGTTCTTACTCACAAGTGGGTGTTGAACAATGAGAACATTGTTCAACATGGGAGGGGAACATCACACATGGGGGCCTGCTGAGGGGTGGAGGGCAAAGGGAGGAACAGCACTAGGAAAAATACCTAATGCAGATGACAGGTTGATGGGTGCAGCAAACCACCATGGCACATGTATCCTATGTAACCAACCTGCACGTTCTGCACATGTACACCCCAGAACTAGTATAATAATAAAAAAAGAATATTCTGATTATATTTTACTACATTACCTACTTCTTTTTTTTAGTAGGGGCAAAGAACAAGAGAAAAGAAAGGAAAAAAAAAAAAGATTCCCTAGCATTATCTCCTACCTACAAAATTTCTCATCTTAAAACAAAGTTGGTTAAATATGGTAGGGACATTTTCCCCTACCCTCTTCTGAATCCAATTTTTTTTTTCTCAAAAAACCTCAAACAACCAGATTATTTAGTTTAACATTTCCTCTAACCTAAAGAGAAATTTAAAAAACAAACAAACAAACAAAAAAACAACAAGACACCTAAGACATACAGAGAAGCACCAACCCCCACGAACCCAGATAATCTAAAAGAAAAAATCTTTGTTGATGCTAAATGTAAGGACACTTATTTAAAACCAATTCCTACAGATTAATAACCTAAATGCAGAGCATTATGCATTTTGGATAACTATATATACATACATCTATTTCATGCAGGCACACAGGCCTATGCATTAGAATAAAAGATATTATCGGGGCATTACTTCACCAAAAGACTGACAAATGGCTCATTAGACACTTATGGAGCTGAAGCTAATTGTACAATTTTGGTTGTTGTTGTATTAATTGTCACTGCTTGCTTAACATGCTCACTCTGGTGGTCATCTGCACCCATTTTTTACCGCTATCCCACAAAGTACTACTCCCCAAAAGAAGTTTTTCCTGGCACTTTCTAAGCTGAGAGAAACTTAGTCTTTAAATGCATTTTTTATTTTCTGAGAATAAAAATTACCTTTTATTTTTCCCTAGGTTGCATACATTAATAATATGTAAAATGTTTTACTTCAAAAGGCAACAGAAATCTCTAAAGTGTTAAAATACACCTTTTAATTGCCTTCTATATATTATTATTATTATTTTAATTTAATGTTCTTTATTCTGTCCCACGTTAGACTGGCTTTGGGTTCCTTTTATAGAGTTGACTGTAGAGATAGGTGAAATTTTACCTTGGTACACGATTCAAACTAAATTGTGGGATGCAGAAATGTGTCATAAATCAACTTCAAATATTGAACAAAAGATAAATAACAGATGATTTATATTCTGACATAAAGAACCATCTCTAACGACAATACAAAGCAAAAAGCAAAAAAAAAAAAACAAAACCTACTGTGCTACTCCAGCAGGTTCTCCTTGCCCTTTTATACGCTAACTCAGAATAGTAATTATGGATCTTGCAAGTTGACTCCTGTTTTCCAGAACTATGAGTTGTACGTAAAACATGCCTTTTCATTGAAACAATTACCATTAATCAAAACACTGAGAGCTAATACCACTCAAGTTCAACCTACCGCTGTGCCCAGCAATATATCAAACTGTCTGTTGTCAAACACACGAAACAAACTTAAACACACTGTTTACACTACAAACAGTAAAAGAAAAAAATAAATGCTTGCTAAGTAATTTTTGAATTGAAATTGCTATCTCAGTAATCCATTCTGTCACTGCATTTTAATTTTAAGTATTCAATCATAGTCCAACACAGACAAATCATTATTTGGCTCTGGGAAAAGAAAATCTATGGCACTGATAAATGAAGTTATCTGCAAGAGACTTGGTATTACAATGAATTTGGTTAACTTGTGATAATTTGATTTAGAAGTACACTTAAACAATAACACACTCTTCTATGGGTTTGTAATGTTTCATTTCCCAGCTAAAACTATTAACATAAGAAAGGTTATGGTTGCTCTACAAGAGTAAGAAATAATGAACGTATTTATACAGCAAGAGTGTAAGCTCCATAACTCCACTGGTTTACTTTTTAATAATTTACTGCTTTATAATAAACTTTTTATATTTAATTAAAAAATCTGTATTAGGGAAAATGACAAAAAATACTATCTACTGAAATTGTAAATCGTCCAGTTTGCATAAGTACCAGACATTTACATCCCTATTATATTTCAATGCACAACTATCTGAATGCAAAACCATCAACTATAAATGTGGACTAAGTAACTATCTTGAAAAACCTTGCTTTTCTTATTATATCTTTTCCTTCTTTACTCTTTTGTTTTTCTTATTAAGCCAAAGGTTAAGATTCTCATCCAAAGAGAAAACACATTTTACAAATCAGAAAGTCAGCTCTGTTTAATAATTTCTAATCAGTGGAGATGTCAAAGTATTTTATATAAGATGATGATAAGAGGAATGGAAACAGTAGAGTTTAACAAACAGATCAGGCATTTATTACCAGCAAGCTCCATTATGGATTTCTGTGCTTTGTAAGCCAAGCTCCCCTAAGCGTAATTAAATTTTTATTTATAATGGGTTTGTGACTGTTAACTTCATGTTGCCTATGCTTGTTTCCCCCACACATGCTCATATACAACAATGCAAAATAGCATCCCATATTTTCTATTAGATAGTACATATGGACGATTTTCATCTAAAATATCAAAATTGAACATTAACAAAATATTTGCATAAAAAAAGACATGGTATGTAGTGGCTGAGACAGAATACACACACATGAGCACATTACTCTTTCACCGACTCAAATATTTTTCACAGCCTTATGTAGTAAGGGATACTGCAAATCTAATATAAAAAGATATAAGGATGCTACACAGCCAACTACACGTTTACTGCTAGCGATATGCAAGATTAGTGTAAATGTAACTGGGAAAAAGGTATGAAGTTCACCCAAGGCAGTGTATTCTTACCCATTTGTGGAGTTTCTTCAATTACAAACCTCTCCTTCTGATACAATTTATCACTTTTGTTTTATCATTAATCCCTTTCCCTTTCTCATTTAGGTATAAACCCCTGTATACTTTACACCTTCTTTTAAATGCTTAATATAAGTAACCACAGGAGAAGCGCCTCTCCCCTTGAAAAACTGCAAATAAAGATGTCAGCTATTGAGTATATTTGTGGCGTCTCCAGCAGCTGCTGTTAAATACCAGCTGGTCTAGCTGTTTAAAATTACCTCCGAGTTGGTATTATAAAGATGCCTGGGCAGCGTTGCTGTATTAATGGATTATTGAGTGAGCGATGAAAACCTTGGCCAGCTGATGCGTTTTATTACAGATAGGCCTTATGATGTGTAATCACTGTAATTTTTACAACCAGAGGAAATATGAAAAAGGAGTAAAAAAAAAAATCCCCATAGAAACTGATTTAACGAGATTATTCCTATCATTCTGTCTCCTGGAAGAAATCAAAGTACATAATTACTGTATATAAATATACAGGTATGAACTTATACACACAATTTATCCATCCATGTGGATGTGTTTTCACCAACACAAGCAAGCAGAGAATGCACATGGACAAATTCAGCATGCATGTAATTTGTGAGAATAGACATTTGTTGTTGCCTGCCAAACCACCCAATTGGCTACAATGGGATCACATGACCTAAAATAGTTTTGCACTATTCACCAGCTGGGCAATAGCTGAAAATCCAAATCTGGCCAGCTGGACTATAGTTTGCAATCCAAGGGATGGGATCATTTCACTCCCTTTACCATTTCCCTTTGGTTGTTTTCTTACAAGCCAAGGTTTTTACAGAACTCTAGCAAATTGTCTCCCAGATCCTCTAACTTCCACCTTATGATCAAAAGAAGGTATGGCAGTTTATTGGCTCAGCTATTTTTATGGCTGCTATAGTAGCTCAGGGTGCTACCCTACCCGTTTCCATGGACCTCCAAATGTATTGTTCTATTTATGGCACTCTCAAGACTCCTGTATGCTCCCAATTGTTTTTAAGAATGAACACTAACTCTCAGGAGGCTGTGGCCAATTAAAATAGTTCCAAGCAGAAAACAAAACTCAGAAAATTCATTCTCGTATGTCACTGGGTGAATTAGTATCTCGTAGGAAAGGACAGCCATCTCGGCCTGGATTTTCTCTTTAGTTAACCTACAAGTTTTACTCTAAAGTAATATTTAAGAACGCAATCATCATCATCAAGAAATATCAAGTATATTGTTTTGGTTTTGCTGTATGACATTTAACATCAATTTTCATCACTGCCAGTTTGATAAAATATATAGAACGTGTGACAAGAAAGTAACGAAACTATTTTTAAAAATATACCATAATTTATACATGAAATGATTCATTCAGAGGCCATGGTAGGGTTTTTTTTTTTTTGTTTTTCAATACTTCCTACAGAGGCTGAGTACTGTGTTTTAAGGGTGAGTTTTACTCATGCAAGTAACTACCATTTCTAATTAGAGCCAAATGTGGTGAATGAACAATGTGAGAAATAAGGTTATGAAATACTTTTCGAGGTCAAAATGTTGTTTGATTTTACAGTTATAAAACAGGTTTCTAATGCGGCTCCTATGCTAGTAATGCAATTCCAGATAGAAAATTCCAGAAGTATTTTGAGTAATCATACTAAAGTAAAATAAATGTGTAACTGTTTGTTACAGTGAGCATACTTTAGAAAAACCATAATCATTCTCAATATTAAAGGCACCAATATACTGGTTTCAAAAACAGTATTGTTGGTTAAAATTTTTGGTTTGGTTTTTTAATGGGAACAAAGCTAGTCATTGTGTTATTTTCAAAGATGTGCAACTTTAAAGTTGCAAGAAACAACCGGGCACGGTGGTTCATCCCAGCACTTTGAGAAGCTAAGGCAGGCAGATCACAAGGTCAGAAGATCAAGGCCATCCTGGCCAAGATGGTGAAACCCCGTCTCTACTAAAATACAAATACTTAGCCAGGTGTGGTGGCGTGCACCTGTAGTCCCAGCTACTTGGGAGGCTGAGGCAGGGGAATCGCTTGAGCTCGGGCGGTGGAGGTTGCAGCGAATCGAGATTGCGCCACTGCACTCCAGCTTAGTGACAGAGCAAGACTCTGTCCCTAAAAAACAAAAGTTGCAAGGGACTTTATGTGCCATCTAGTCCAATCTCTCATTCATAATAAGGATACCCATACATAAAATTTCTGATGGCTGGGAACTATCGAGCTTTTGCTGAAATATCAGGGTGAAAGCATGCTCACCTAATCCTAAACCATCTACTTTGTAAACTCTTTTTGATAGAGAAATTTTCAGACTTGCTGCTTCAAGACATGCCCCCGAAATTCTTTCTACTGGGTGTTATCTAGCCTTCTGAGAAGATTGTTCCCTGCTCTAATCTACAGTTATCCAAATACCCAAGTGATCCTAACACAAAACATAATGCTTGATATTAACAGCTGCTTACTAAATATGTGCTCACTCAATAATGACATGAACAGTTCTATTTTTAAAGAACATTAAACTGGAAAAAATTAAAACAAAATTAATGAATTCAGGTAAAAAAGCATAAACTGAAGAAATTTTTAAAAGATGTATCAGATGACTTAAATTTCCATTATTGTGAAAACTCAGAAATCTAACATCTAGGTGAAAAGCTAAACTTCTGACCAACAAGAACAGAGTGGGCAGCAATCATGGGCAAACAGGCCAATCATATGTGGGTCAGAAAATGGCCGGGATCAGTCAGGTAGCTGTGGAGACACCACCTTTTGTACCGAAACACAGATCCTGGGTATGGTGAGCTAGTCTCCCATTCTCTTGGGGCTGTCTTCTAGAGTGCAGACCTTGGGAGGCAAGGTGATCTATGACTATAGATTTGGTAGGAAAATCAAACCTTTCTTCAGAGATCTTTAAATAGTTTTTAAAAATAGGGGTTGGGGGGAGAAAATCACTGTTCCATAATAATAAAAAAATAGTGAGACTACATACATTCATAATAAATGATTTGAATGCATGGCTACCAAACTTAAAAAACTCTTCCCATGTTTTATTTTGCCTCTCTTCCTTTTGCTTCTCTTCCTGCATTATGTCTCACCACCAGCAGAAAGCATTGGTCAGAGGTGTGAACATAGTAAGGGGCAAGTGAAGAAGAGGATTCAGGAAGGAGGGGTAAAAAACAATAAAGGACTGCACAGGTAGAAAGCCAAGGTGGTGGAAGGGAGTCAGGACAAAGCTTGTCAGACCAATCTGGGCAGCACTGCAGAGAAAGGAAGTGCTTTCTCTCTGCCATCAGCAATACAATCCACTGAAAAGGATAATTAGATAACTAATCACTTTTACTATCATTTTAAAACTGTATTTTCCACAAAGAGTGGGAGTGAAAAGTCAAAAATGAAAAAAATGATAGCAGTTGGCACTGTTGTCATAAATACCAAGAGGCAGAGGCACTCTTCCCATCTAAAGGTGATCCAGGTAGAGAAAAAGGAGTTACTTACAGATGGCCTAAGCCAGAGTAAGACCAGAGTAAGAGGCATTTGGCATATGGGGACTGACATCTCAAAAAAAAAAAAAAAAAACTCTTCTGATTAATTTTCACTTTGAGAAAGTGACATTATTCATCATATTACTTAGATGTACTTAATAAATATGTAGGAAGTATTTCCTATGCAACAGGCACTATTTTAAGGGCTTTGCAAGTAAGAACTCCACATGGCACCTATAAAGGCAGTACTCCTGATCTGATTTTAGCTTAACTTTTCCATTGCTTTTCACCAAATAGGAGACAAAATGAAATTCTTAGTTGCAATAAATGAAGAGTTCAGCAACTGAAAGAATAGGTATAGAAAACATACATTATAAACACTTCATTTCTCTGCATATTTCTTGTTTTAAAACAAAATCTTATTAATTACAAACTGGTAATTCAAATGAACTAAACCTGTAATATATACCAAGCAACAACAGAATAAAATTCTGTCCATTAAAACATATTTGTAGTTCTGTACCTTCCCCCACAACCCACTCCAGTTGGAGAAATTTATCATCTTCATGCTTGGAACCTGGTTAGCTAGAGAAACTAGATCTCTGGTTATTTCCAGTGTCACTGCCTGGGCTAAATTCTGATAGTGTCCACTATGTTCACTGTTCTTAATAGCACTATTTTTAGTTGTTTAGGTCCCTCCCATTGACATAATTAGGTCAGAGGTTCTCATTAATAAAAGCTGAAGCTACTCAGCATAGTGCAATCTCTCAGCTTATAACCCATTCTTTTTATCTCAGTCCCACTCATTTTGTTACTGTTTCTAATGCCTCTTAGAGCTTATAGCTATTAAAATGATTATAAATTCTAAATTAAAATGGTTTAAAAGGTATATTTTCTCTAACAAATTCCATTTAGTACAATATTTAATTTTAATTAAAATATTAAAATATTCTTAAACCTGTGATTTTTTAAACCTTACATATCATTTACAATTTAAGTCATAATCAGAACCTCTGAAAGTGGTACACTGGTATAAAAAAAATCTATAAAAAAATACAAAATATCTAACAATGATTGGTGTAAAATGAAAATAAAAACATTTTTATTAGAGAAAGCATTTTAATGAAAGAAATTTTTAGAAACAAAATACACATATATGCCAAACTTACTATATTATTATAACAAACTTTTTTTCTGCATTTAAATTGTTACAAATCTATTTAAAACTATAAAAACAAGAAATTTGAGAGAATAAAGAAACACATAAAGAATCAAAAGTAGTCAAAAGCAAAAAGAAGAAGCAAAAAGCAACATGTTCCACCAGTACTTCATCTGTATCTCCAATTAGTGAAAGAGAAAGTTTTTCTTAGGGTTTGTTGGCTGAAGAATTCTTATCTTTTATAATAGAGTGTAATAAATGACTATTTTTCTAAATTGATTCAGCAGTCTTTTGTCAAAGCATCTTATGATATTATGAAAGGTTCTTTTCACTAAGCAAGTTCCATCACTTTTCTTACATTTAGGTCAGAAAAGAAGTAATAGTGAGAAGACAGGATTCCATCTTGCTATTGTGGGTCATACAAAATTATAGTGATAAAACTCTGTCCTTTAAATAGTTTTACAAAAGCCAGAAAAATATCTTAGAATTGTCACACAAGATGCATACTGGTGATCTCAAATACCTTAAAAGCTAGTCAGGAGACACTTATCTAGAAAAGTTGCCTTTACAGGCATGTTTGAAGTCCTCATTGTTCCCATAAAAAGTTTGACACATATTAAGCAGTCTCTCAAGATCAAAAATGAGGGTAGAAACTTAGTCTGGTCACAGACCTATCAAAGACACACAATGTAAGCACCAAGTGTAAGTGACACAGGTTAGCTTAATTACCAAGTATACTTAATAATGGAATATGATATCATACATAAATTACCATATGGCAAGAGAAAAGAGCTTATTAGAGCAATTAGCTCTAGATATTCAATTTGCCTCTGGGTTACTTGGTTATTGAAAGAGTTGGAGAATAGAAAAGCAAAGACCCATGAAATAAAAAAATCTAAGGATAAGAAATGAAGGAGAGAAATCTGAATATTAAAGATTAACTTAATTTTAGGACTTTTTACCCACATTTAACTATTACTTCCTAGTAAGTCCTGAAAAATTCTCCTTCAAGCTTTAGAATCTACAGTTTTGATTGCAGGGTAGAAATTACTTTCCTTCCAATCTAACTGTATTCTGCTAACTAACAGACTGGAAGGCAATGTCAGTTTTAAAGTATTATCACTGTTATTAAACCACATAGCTTAAAGAAGGCATTTCTTTGTTTTACTGTGATTTAAAAACGACTGTGACTAAATATATTTCTGGGAAAGTTTTATTTTTCCTGACCCTTGTTAGATGGTACTTTGTAATTATAAAGTTTTGGGGTAATATTAAATATTTGTTTTTCCTGTATACTTACATTCCAATAATCACAACAACTGTAAAGTCACAGTTTTATCAGGTTTTCTTAGAGAATGTTGATATAACCTGAAGGTGATCAAATCTGGTTAGTGATTTTAATACCAGGATTGGCAAAGTGTTGTGTTGTTTAAGATATACAACAAAAAGAAAGGATTTTTAGTACCTTTTTATATATATATACCTGGAATGGCATATATAGCTGAGGTGAGGCTGTGTTTATTATTAACTATTTTGGCCTATCAGTTTTCAGCATATCAATATTTCTGAGGATCTAGCATATTTTGTGTTTCAATCACCGTTATTCTTATTTAGAAATATACATTTTTAAAACTATGAATTTAGTCACTTATTTACAAAAATTTAGAAACTATATTACACATGGTAATCTTTAATGAACTGTTCTAATAAATACAAATTTAAAAATAAATTTTCAGTTGCAGAGTTAATGACAAGAGTTTCTTTATGTTATGTATTTGGAAACATTTTAAAACTCATTGTAAATACTTCTCATTAGAAGCTAAGTATTTTAGAAGTATTAAAGCTATTCAAATATGCTAAAAATATGACATCACTTGTTTTTTGGTTGTTTTTATTAGTCCCATATATTTACTGGGTTCCAAAACCAGTTAAACAAGCCATTTAATAGAAAGAAATTTCAAACCGTGCGCAGCATTTTTGGAAGGAACAAAAAGAAACATCCTGGTCTATGTTAAAAACTGCATTTCTAGAAATATATGTGATAGTCCCTTGGCTAGAGCATACCAAGATCATACTGGAAATTACTGGCTTCTCAAACCTTGTATGTTCATTATATTTAAAAGGTTCACAATCAAGTCTCTATGTAACTATTCAGGTGACTGGAATGGTATTTCCTGTGTGTGAAAAGAACCAGTAAACAAAAACACGAAAGCAAAAGCTGAGTTGCCTGTCATAAATATTTTTTTTAACTGTGCTATTTGCATTGGGTAAGAATACTGAATGTTTCATTATTAATCCTATATAGATTCCGAAATTTAAAAATTTACAATTATAGCTGGAGATACTACAAGCAAACAGAAAAAAAGCAAAAATAATGAAGACCTAACCAACATAATCAACCAATTAGACCGGACATTTATAGAACATTCCATTCAGCAACAGTAGAATAAACAATCTTTTCATGTGCACAAGAAATATGCATCAAGCTATACCATATTTAGGGCTAAAAAACAGGCTTTTAAAAAATGATACAAAAATCATGTTCTTGGATCATAATGGAATTTAATAATAAAATTTTAAAAGATATCTGAATAATCCCCCAATATTTGGAAATTAAGCAATACACATCTAAATAACCCATGGTACAAAAAGGAAGCCTTAAAGAAAAATTTAAAATATCTTGAGCTGAAGAAAAATAAAAATACACCAATCAAAATTTTAGGGATGAAACTAAACCAGTGCTTAGGAAGTAACTTACAGCAATAAGAACATATATAAAAAGAAGAAAAGTCTAAAGTCAATAATCTTTGGGTTTTTGACTTTAGTCATGGATTTTACATACCAAAATTCAAGGCTATTGTATGTCTAGGAAGAATTGAATGTTTTATGAATATACAAGGATATTGTCTTTCTTTCAATGCTTTTACTTTGAAGTATATGCTCTTGATATTAAAGTTGCTCCTCCTACCTTAAACAACTTGAAAGAGGAAAATAAACCCAAGGTAAGTAAAAGGATAAGAGCTGCAAATAATGACACTAAAAATAGAAAGAAAAAAGAGAGAGGGAGATAAAATTAATCAAACCTAAAACTGGTTCTCTGAAAAGATCCATTTTATTGATAAACTTGGAGCCAGACAAAACTAACTGATCTTCAACAAACGTGTAAATGCAATTCAATGGAGAAATGATAGTCTTTCCACAAATGGTTCTGAAATAATTGGATAGTCATATTTTAAGAAGAAAAAAGTTGACCAATACCTTTTACTTTAAATAAAAATTAAGTCAAAATAAATCACAGACCTAAATATAATATATAAAACTATGAAACATAAAACATAATGGGTATAACTTGGATTAGGCGGAGAGTTCTTATATGTAACACCAAAAGCAATCTCCATTAGAGAAACAGTTGATAAATTAGGTTGCAACAAAATTAAGTGTTTGCTCTATGAAAGACACTTATGAGAAATGAAGTGACAAGTTTCAGATTGGGAGACATTTGCAAATGCAAATCTTGAATCTGACAATGGACTTGTATCCAGAATACATTAAAAAACTGTCAATACTCAACACCAAGAAAATAATCCCAATTTATTCAAAAAGAGCAAAAGATGTAAGACACATAGATGGACACTTTTTCTTTTTTCTTTTTTGACTCTCACTCTGTCGTCCAGGCTGGAGTGCAGTGGCACCATCTCGGCTCACTGCAACCTCCACTTCCTGGGTTCAAGAGATTCTCATGCCTCAGCCTTCCAAGTAGCTGGGATTACAGGCGTGTGTGACATCACATGGCTAATTTTTTTTATGTTTAATAGCGACAGGGTTTTGCCATGTTGGACAGACTTGTCTTGAACTCTTGGCCTCAAGTGATCTGCCCACCTCAGCCTCCCAAAGTGCTGGGATTATAGGCATGAGCCACTGCACAAGGCCCTGACATTAATTAAACTTTTTATTTTCAGATAATTGTATGTTAACATGCAGTTGTAAAAAATAATACAAAGAGCACCTCAGTACCCAGTACTTTCCCCCAATGCTAACATCCTGCAAAACTATAGTGCAATGTCAGTACCATGATATGGACACTGATACAGTTAAAATATAGAAATGTTCCCTTACCACAAGGATTGTTCCTGTCTCCTTTCATAGCCACATTCATTTCCTTTCTCCCTTTTTCTTCCCTGTCAGTCCTGCTAGTGTCTGTCAATTTAACGGACCTTTTCAAAAAAGCAGCTTATTTCATTTATTTTCTCTACTATTGTTTTCAATTATATTTGTTTTAACTCATATTTATTATTTCCTGCCTTCTGCTTTTGAGTTTTACTTTTCTTTTTTCCATGTTCTTGGCATAGTATTTTCTCTATTATTATTTCCCCAATTAATGGAAATGTATTTCTCATTTCATGTCATAAAAAACACTGTGATAAACATATTTATACACAGACTATTATTCTACTGATGCATTTAATATGTTTATATGCTTAAAAGTAAGAGTTAAAGAACCCAATTGGTCAGAATTGCCTCCTAAATGATGATAGCAATACTGAGTACAATTTTCTCTAATCTTTATCAATCTAAATGAAAATCATATTATGCTATTTAATTTGTATTTCTTTCCTTTTTTTTATTTTTTAGAGAAAAGGTCTAATCCCAAGTTGCTGGAACTACAAGTATACACCACCATGTCTGGCTAGTTTTTTCTTTCTCTGTCTCTCTCTACCAAATTTTTTTGGTAGAGACAGGGTCTGGCAACCTTGTCCAGCCTGATCTCGAACTCCTGGCCTCAAGATATCTTCCCGCCACAACCTCTCAAAGTGCTGGGATTATAAGCATGGAGCCACCTAATTTCTGTTTTCTTAAATGTTTGAATAGCTGAAAATTTTCACTATATGTACTGGCCATTGTTAATTTTTCCCTATGATTTGTTGGTTCATTCTACTTTTCTACTTAATGGATTAGTAGTTTCTTACCAAATTTAGGACTCTTTACATATAAAAAATAAATACTTGTATTTTATTCTTTATATTATTTTTGTAAGTTAAATTTTTTAAACCAATTTAAAAATCATAGGGAAAAATTGGCATTAAATTTTATTGGACTGATTTTTTTTCTTAATTTAACAGAGTTCAATAGACCAAAGAACAATACAAGAATCAGGCAGCACCACCACCCCCAATCCTGGAATGAAATTTTGAGGTAGTCAAACTTCCAGCTTACCCTCTAGAATGTCTTTCACTGATATTCTTACAAAATTTATCGTCATTGGAAGATAGGCTATCCATGTACGTTTTCTACTCATTATTTAGAGTTGTAATTGTTTCATTCTTATTACTTGATGTTTCTAAAAATGGCAACAAAATTTTCACCATATCATATTTCGAATAATCAGATCCTTGTATTACTGGTTTGTAATCTTTGTTTTTCTTTCCTTCCCATTCATCCATCCACTTGTGTACTGAAAAATTATTTGCTAAATGTTTACTACATGTGAGATTCAGTTTAGGGAGGCATTTGAGATATATTAATGAGTAAGACAGACGAATTCCTTGCTGTCATGGATTTTACATACCAAAATTCAAGGCTATTGCATGTCTACGAAGAATTGAATGTTTTATGAATATATAAAGATATTTTCTACTTCTTTCAATGCTTTTACTTTGAAGTACATTTTCTTGATATTACAATTGCTGTCCCTGTAATCCTTTTACCAAGCTATCTATATTTTAGCTGCCTCTTCTAAGAAGCATATAGTTGGATATTATCTTTAAAGCCCAGTCAAGAATTTTTGCCTTTTATTAGGTAAGTTTAAAGCATTTATGTATAGTACCGTAACTAATGTTTGATAGTTTTGTCATCTTCTTTTATGCTGCCTTTGTAAATAATCTTGTTTTCTTTCGTTATTCTTCTTATTGCTACTTCTTATTATAAGTCTTATTATCAGCCAGGAATTTTGCACTGATCACATAAAAAATAATAACAATGAACATTTATTGAGTACTTACAATGTACCAGGTATTGTACTCTACATGGTTTTTCTCATTTAATCATCACAATTCTATTGTTTAGACATCTTTTGATGAGCATTTTTAAAAACATTTACTTAGTGATTAGAAATATCAATATATTTCATGTGTACTGATGAATTATGTAAACGTCTATACTTCCCTCTTTATTCACCAGAATTAAGTAGATTTAAGATACAGACAATGATTTATTTTCACTGCTATTGACATGATTATTTTTGACAATTGCTTTCAGTTATTTAGACTTAATCGTATCTTAGTGGTTACACTGCTTTCCAGTAGTCCTCTTGCTTGAATTACTGATTTTTGTTCACCTCTCAGTGGGAAAAGTATATTTTTGTCTAGAAAGGCATATGGATGATGGTACCTTTCCTAAGCAAGTGTATGTGTAACTCAGCACAACCTTTCTTTCTTGGCCTTTCGCTATGCTAAAATACATGGTCATTTTGCCAGTAAAGGTTGTTTTTCCCACTTCATCAATTAACTCTTTCTTTGTAGGTCAAGTTTAAGACTGAAGTAGCAGATCCCCATCCCGAAGCTTCCTTATTTTTTTATCTAGCAGTCTGACTTAAATAAGGCCAGAATTGGACTTAGACAAGGACATTTAAGCCTTAGACTATCACTTATTATTTTATGCTGCTGGCACATCCTATATGAAAGATTTGGAGCTCATTTACTGCTGATTTGGGGCATGGCTGTGAACCTCAGGCTCTCCAGTGCCCTTAGTTTTCTATTCCTTCCTTAAAAGGCTGGTTTCTGATCAGTACTAACAAGACCCGTCTGATTTTGGGCCTTGTTCCTAGCCTAGGTCTTTGGTGTCTGGTGAAGCTGAATTTGGCTCATGGTCAATGTGACACATAAATCCTTCAGTGCCTCAGCTTTCTACCACACTTAATAGTCTTAGTCAAATTAAACTGTGAATATAAGCTCAAGAGTTCAAAGCCTGACTCAGCTTCTTGGTAGCTATTTAATCTAAATAAGCCTTTATAATCCTTCATTTCCTCATCAACAAAATGGGGATAATAACAGTACCTAATCCTATATGTTATTAGGTTAAATAAGATAAAGGCTTTTGGCCAGGTCTGGTGGCTCACACCTGTAATCTCAGTACTTTGGGAGGCCAAGGCAGGCAGATCACCTGAGCTTAGGAATTCAAGACCAACCTAGGAAACATGGTGAAACCCTGTCTTTACCAAAAATACAAAAAATTAGCTGGGCATGGTGACAGGTGCCTGTGGTCCCAGCTACTTGGGAGGCTGAAGTGGGAGGATCCCTTGAGCCTGGGAGGTGGAGGCTGCAGTGAGCTGAGATCATACCACTGCACTCTAGCCTGGGTGACAGAGTGAGACCTCCCCTCAAAAATAAAAAAAAAAAAGATAAAGCCTTTAGAACAATGCCTAGCCCTTAGGAAATAATAAATATAATAAATTATGAGTCATTATTTCAAATATTTATTCTTCCCCATAATTCTTAATCAGTGAAAATTCTTCATGTAGAAGGGGAAAAACCCCAACTTTCTGAAAAAGAATAATTATGGGAAAACATTCAGCAGTGTATGAAAGCAAGCTATCATTGGATCATCACTTTCTAATCCTTCATATTTCATGTATTATGTTTAATGTACGATATAAAGCTCATTGAAAAGAAAGTAATATCTCAATCATTAACTGTTGTTTAGGAAGTTCTTAAACTGTTGAGAGATATAATTTTTAAGGTGAATAATTACACTGACTTCTGATGACTGAGAGTTACTTTATCAATATGTTTATACTTCAAATATAGATTTTTAAAAAATTTGACATTCAACATAATTACACTGTGATGTGTTAGAACCAATATACTATGACGTATTTTAAAATTATATCAAAAATTTGGCAGATTACTAATCAATAACCAAGAATCTCCCCAATTAAATTACAATAAACTGCACACCAAAACAACTGCTAATCCAGATAATAAAAAATAGACATGAAAGATGTATAATAAGCATTTGGGGGATATGGAATTTATCCCATGAGTGTTGTAAAGAGCTCATAATTTAACAGTGCCAAAGCCCAAACGTGTTATGAGGGTCTTTCCTCAAAAGTGACATTAATTGCATATCCCACAGATGCCTATTATATACTCTATTTATATCAAAGTATGAAATGTAGCAAAAAATTTACAGATTCAATATATTTAAAGGTGATAATGAAACAATTATTCTAACTTACCAAAACTGTTAAACTTCAAATTTTAGTCTTTTTATTAAAAAAGAATATTGTAGTAGTATTGAATCTCTATATAAATCTGCTGTAATTTAGAGTCTTTTGAATTCACAACATGATGTGTGATCAGTGATACAATCATAACACAAATATTTTAGATGCTTTTGCACAAACATAATTCCCAAGTGATAAAATCACAAAACAATCTTATGCTCATATTAACAAACAGCACAAAAATGACTCTTAAAAAAACTGCCTTGGAAAGCTGGAAATGATGCAGTCAATATTTTATCTTGGAAATTAGTCAGCATGTATTAACAGGTTTATAGAACCTGATTTTTAAAAGTCCAATACCAATAAATAATTGGCAAACAAAAAACAACTCAAGATGTTTATTAGGCCAGGTGCAGTGGCTCACACCTGTAATCCCAGCACTTTGGGAAGCCCAGGTGGGCAGATCACTGGAGGTCAGGAGTTTGAAACCAGCCTGTCCAACGTAGTGAAACCCCATCTCTACTGAAAACACAAAAATTAGCCAGGTGTGGTGGTAGGCACCTATTATCCTTGCTACTCAGAAGGCTGAGGCAGGAGGACTGCTTGAACCCAGGAGGCAGAAGCTGCAGTGAGTCAAGATTGTGCCACTGCACACCAGCCTGGGCAACAGAGCAAAACTCCAACTCAAAAAAAAAAAAAAACAACAAAGATGTTAATTATTTATTTGAATTATAGTAAGAGAAACTTCATTCTATGTGGAACAGAAGGAATTTTCATAAAATTAATGAAAAACACAGTATAAGTTACCTTTAGGATATATTATTTTATAAAATCATTTATGTTGAACATTTAATTGCAGATTGATTTTACTTAACCTAAAATACAGGTAGTAAATTGATTTAACATTTGCTAACAAAAAAATTTAATTATCCAGAAGATAATACAGCTAAATATATAAATAACATTAAATAAACCAGCTATTCCATACTATTCAAGATTTCATACAGACTTATATGTCAAGATAAATGTCATCAATTTATGTAATATTAAGATAATCCAACATAAAATAAGATTACCCAATTTTAGTGCAATTAATATTTTTAGACTATTCATTAATTCCAATTTTGTTAAGTACATGTATTAGCAAAATGTAGCAAACGTGGATACTTATGGCACATCTCCCACTTCAGGAGGTATTAACATATATTCTCTTGGAAGAATTGGTTTTAAAAATAATTGCAAAATTTTTCTTAATGACAATTATGACCATAATACAGACTAGATTTAAGTAATTTGATGTCCCACGCAACTGTTAAAAATTTTGACTAAAATCAGGAATCTAGACTCTACATGGGGCTTAATTTAATCTTACTAACACTTTTCCCCCATGTAACTATATACTTATGATTTACTCCTCTTTCCATATGACCTGTTGGTTTTGATAACATTTGCCATTGACTCATTCATTATTGACAGTTTTACTATAATTTCTAATAGTTTACTTTTATTTATTTTTATTTTCTATTTTTTTCATTTAAAAAATTTTCACTTTTACTGTAAACTGTAATTTTCTGGAATTATTTTACTTTACAAGAAAGTACTTGTTTTGTTTGAAAACCAAAATTCTATAAAATATCTGGCGTGCAGAAGCACACTTTAGATGACACAACTATGAATTATTCTGTAATCTGAGAAAGCAGTTTCATTAACTAAAAATTGATTATTTTACATCTGCCCCTTGGTGATATTTACTCAAACCACTGACTATATTTTCAAGTATTAATTTTGAATGTAAAACTCAATTAACAACTTTCTTACAATAGAAGTAAACAGTAGCACAGCAATTAGTTGGATTAATATATTTGTGTGATACAGAACAAGATATTTTAATTCATTTCTATGAAATGCAGAACTACAGTATTTATTAAATTCTAGAACGTAAGATGATTGTGCCAAACTATATGATCATTTATAAAAATTTACTCCCAACTTCTATAGCATCACTTTAGAAAGCACTGGTCCAAAAGACGGCTATTTTAAGTTTCCAGGTAAGATAAGTACACAGACATTAGTGAAAAGAAAAAAAAAGTCAGAGTTGGAAGGGCTAACTAATGATTTACACAGGACATCATATTCACATAGCCATGATATTCTAATTAAGTAATGGTAATGACAAATAATGATAATAAAAGCATGTCAAAACATATATTAAATGTATACTACACACTGAGCACTATGCTTTTTGTATATTATGATTTAATTCTTACTGACACCCTGTGAAGTAGGTACCATTATTTTTAATTTCCATTTTACAGATGAAAAAACAAAGGCTGTTTTATTTCAGGGGCTACGCTTCTAACAGTATTATTATTATTATTATTGTTATTATTGGAGATGGGGGTCTTGCTATGTTGCCCAGACTGGACTTGAACTCCTGGGCTCAAGCAATCCTCCTGCCTCAGACTTCCGAGAAGGGTGGGATTACAGGCATGTGCTACCATGCCTGGCTTATAGTATTTTTTGACCTAAGGTTTCTAACAGTCATTAATAGAAAATATACAGATAGTTAGCACAGATGGCAGTACAGCTTAGGGATATAAGAAAATTCAAACACTTTGGCCTTTCATGTGCTCCATAAATAATAGTAACAAAACCAAATATGTGAAATAGGTAAATAAAATCCTTGCACTATAAAATGTAATACAGGCCAATTAAGACCATGAGAGATCTATCCTTCAAAGATTAAAAAATACATATTTAAAAAAACAATATCAACAAGATTCTATTAAAAATAATGAGCTAAATGAGGTAACTATGATTAGTAAGTCCTAGTATTTTCAGTATTGCTGATAACGTTGAAAAGATTAAGAGCAATTATGTCATGGATCATGCAATTTTAACAGGAAGGTACTGATCAAGATGTCAAAGAAATTCTATAATTTATTATGATAAAGATAAAACTAACCCCTGAAACTAACTGAAGGAAACTGACATCTGAAAATGAAACAGAAACACCCTGGTTATAAACTATTGCACGCAAGCCCATACCATCACCACTGTGACATAAAGCACCAGTTTGGGCAAAAAGGCAAAAAATTATAAAGCATTTCAAAGAAATGATAAACATGTTCAACATCAATTTCTTTCCCCAATATTTAAAACCAGTTTCTGGACGTTAGCAAGAAATTTCTGAGGGTGTAAAATGTGCTTTTGTATTTAAATATATCAATTCTTTGACTGCACAGTGGAGAGGAATATAAAATTTTAACTCCTGACCTTATTACTAGCTATCTCAAATTTTTATGTCTAATCACAAACATATTAGACTTTAAAGTGTGCATAGCAATTCATTAATAACCTGCATTGCTGCCCAATACCACATGTCACACACAATTTTCTCATTTCCACTGTGAATAATGAAGCTGCTCTCAATGATGACGTCAAGATAAGAGAAAGGAAAACAGGCAGCATTAAAACAGAAAAGCAGACTTCTTCAGTCACAGTTCAGGGCTTTCTGAGAAAAGAAACAGCTGAAAGTTTTTATTTGTGAAAGACTGTGTAAAATGAGAACATAAATAAAACACTCATTTATTCTCTCTTCTGGGTTAAATAGCCTCTGCTTTAGGTGATTTTTTTGAGATGCTTTACAATTCAAATAATAAATTCACATTTACTGAGCATCTACTAGGTACACCTCAATAAAAAACTGTCTCAATTTTGCATGTTCTACCTAATGGAGAGTCAAGCTTTACCAAAAATATCTACCAAGAAACTGCCTAGCACTAGATGTAAATGTTCTATTATTTAAATATAAAGAACCCCTTTGTCTATAGCACTACAGATAATTCATATTTACTAAAATCATACTTTTCTAATTTGCATACACACCTTATAAGCCACTGAAAACACACACGCACGCACGCACACATCCCTAAGGAGTGACCATCTCCCTGTTCTGCTATGACATGTTACGGAAGTTATATGGCTGAAGAAAATACATAATGGTCCCTGAGAGAGGCATCTATCTTACTTATAGGAATCTACCTCTCAGGGTAGAGCAAATGATGATATAATAAAAAGAACACGAACATCTTATAGTATTGTTAGGATTTGGGGCTAGCTCCATGCATGTATGACTTATGCAACTTCTTGGAATGTAATCTGAGAAAGCAGTTTAATGATTTGCTGTTATCAGCTTGAAATTCTTACTAATTTTTTCAAAGGGGCCCTACATCTTTCTTTTGGACTTGGCTCTGCAAATTTTGTAGCCAATCCTAAATAACTATGGTTTTGAGTTATGATTTCACTGGGCAATACATGTAAACGAAATTTGAGCCTTAGCTTCTTCATCTCTAATAGAGGAATAATACCCAATTTACAGGGTTGATATTACAGGGAGTATTAGATGAGATACCATACACAGGTGAAAGTAATAAACATTGAGGATGCACACAGAAACACAAAAGAGATGTGAAATAAAATGGAGCTGGAACAGTTGTTATTTTCACTTTTAAGGATCTGAGACACATAGAAACTAACATATCACTAGAAACTACTATAAATTAGATGTAGTTGCAATTTAAACATTAGGCTAGGCGCAATGGCTCATACCTGTAATCTCATCCCTTTGGGAGGCAGAGGCAAGCTCAGTTCAAGGGGAGCTCAGCCAACATGGTGAAACCCCATCTACCAAAAATACAAAACTTAGCTGGGCGCAGTGGCATGTGTCTGTGGTATCAGCTACTTGGTAGGCAGAGGTGGGAGGATCACTTGAGCCCAAGGGGCAGAGGTTGCAGTGAGCCAAGATCACACCACTGCACTCTGGCATAGGTGAAAGAGTGAGACTTTGTCTCAAAAAAAAAAAACCAAAAATCAAACAAAAAAAATTTAATACTTACAATCCATATATCTGCGGTGCAATTTCTAGTCTGTTCAAGTGCATGTAAAGTTCAATATCATGCTTCTTCAGTAGATGATCCTGGATCTGGTTGACTTTAGTAACAATAGCAATTGTTGGCCCTAAATCCTGTGGTCTAGCAAAGGGAATAGGAGTCATCAGTGTCTCTCTCCCCTAAAAACAGAAAAATTGAACATGTATTATTTAAATATGAAATAAATATATGAACATCATTCTTTATCCATGACAGTTTAAACAAGAAGCCTTATTTTCTGCCTACTATTCATTCTTAAAAAAGGGTGATAGCACCATGAAAGAATTAAAATAGGATGAGGATAAAGGGATTCACTAGAAATGCTTTTTAGGAACATATTTATTCATTCATATATGCAAGTAATTAACATGAATGTTCAAAAGTCACATCTATTATGTTCCTTGATAAAATCAATGTCTTTCTTTGTGTTGTCTTAGCCACTTTTATAAAGCTGACTGAGTAATATCAATACAATGAGGTAAAACTGATAACCCTCACAGTTTAGTCACTGAGTTTCTCACATACTGTGACTCAGTTATAAAATACAAAATGACCACTATAAGAAATGATCAGTGTTTATATGTGTTCAAATACTCTCCTCAAAATTTTGATGTTCATGTAAGTCTATGACTTCATCACATCACTTGCCAAGAACAAAAGGTTATTATTCCAAGAATAGAGAGTAGTTTGCCAAATATGCATACAGTAGCTTTTACCTTCAGCAACCCTTTTAGAATATAATACGTCAGTATATGAAGAAACACTTTATCACCTAGTGTAGAGGTCAACAAACTTACCCTGTAAAGAGCCAGAGAGTAAATATTTTATGCTTTACAAGTCATACAGTCTGTGCTGCAACTCTGCCTCTGTAATGACCATGCAGCCATAGACAACAAGTAAACACACAGAAATGGCTGTGTTCCAAAACATTTTATTTAAGGGCATGGAAACTTAAATTTCATATTCTTTTCACATGTTACAAAATAGTATTCATCTTCTGATAGTTTTTTAACCATTTAAAAATGTAAAAACCATTCTTAACTCTTAAGATGTATGAAAACAGATGGTACGCCAAATTTGGCCTACAAGTAGTAGGATGCCAACCTCTGAGCTGGCCAAAGGCATGAAAAACATCAATTGCTTATTTCATTTTTTAAGAAGTGGAATCAAGTGAATGAGTAATAATGATTTCTAACCAGAATGCAATCAATTATACCAATATAAAAGAAATAAAAGATACTGGAAACAATATGCCAAATATCTTTACAGTATCCATAGCCAGAATTATTTGTGATTTTTCCAATATTGTGTAATATAATGAGACAACCATAATGATCACTAAGATAGCATGTACGTTAGTTTAAAAATATAGTTATCTCAGCAATTCCTCTCCTAGGTATGCAATAAGAGAAATGATAACATGTTCATACAAATCTTGTATATAAATGTTCAATGTTATTCACAATAGCCAAAAGTGAAAATAGCCCAAATGTCCATCAACTGATGTATGGACAAACAAAATGTGGTATATCTATAAAATGCAATATTATTCAGGCATAAAAAGAAATTAAATACTGGTAAATGCCACAAAATGAACACTGAAAACATTATGCTACATGAAAGGAGTCAGTCATAAAAGGTAGTATGTTATATGATTCCACTTATTATGAAATATCAGAATCAGCGAGTCCATAGAGACAGAAAGTATATTAGTGATGTCAGGGCCTGCAGGAATAGGGAAATGGAGATCGATTGTTAATGGACATGGAGTTTCCTTTTTGGTTGACCAAAAAATGTTTCAGAATTAGACAGCAGGGATGTTTGCCTAACCCTGTAAATATGCTAGAAACCATTAAAAGTTTAATAGGCAGATGTTATGCTTTGTGAATTATATAAAAATTAAAAATACAGTTAAAAATAAGAATAAGAGAAATTAAGAGTAAAGGATATTGATGTTAAATGTATGACTTCAATAGCAACACACTGGTAAAAGCAAAACAATCTATTTGATACAGGTTTTACCTATGCATTTCCATAATAATGTGTATACCAACTTACTAGGGTAGCAAGAGAAATATTATAATAATTTTATAACTAAGCACTGACGCTGCTTAATATACACACACATAAAAATGCATTTATATGAAAATTTTATATTGCCTTTGTGTATCTGCCAGTATGATTAGAAATATACTTAGATCCCCAGGCTCAATCTTATTCCATAGGTAATTTCATTTGGTTATAGCAATAATAATGGCTATACACTATTCTTTGGTTACATGTCGTTATTTACCGAAAGCATTTGCTCCATTGAATATACTGAAAAGATCTGTACTACAAGATTTACCTTTTGACCATCATGCTCAAAAGTTGAAAACCAAGGTTCAGCAGTTTCCATAAGTTGTGAGAACATTGCACTAAAAATAAAACAAAGTAACATGTTAGGTTAAACTTTCATCAAAATAACAATGGTATAAAAAAAAATAAAACAAACAGTTTTTGTACTTACTAGGCATCATGTTCCAGATACTCAGGGTTCAAGAGAGTTTTCATTTCCTCACTTAAAAAAGCAATACAAGCAATCAAAATGTGTAATTTTTAAATAATTAAAGTAGATGCAGAGTTTCCCTTATTCTACACTGATAAGACAACTTTCATATCATGTGCAAATGAAAAAAATTAGCCTTTTTATAAGAAAAGAGCAACATCATTAACAAATCATATCTTTTCTTTCTATAAAGATCAAAAACAAATTCGCTGCCTTGTCTATGCCACAATGAACTATCTAATTATTTCAAATAACAAATATAGAATGTGACAACATATTCCTTGACTATGATTCATCTAGAATAATCAATCAATCCACAATCTATCACTTGTCCAAAACAACAAAAATACAGTTACTGGTCAAATATGCGATATCAAAACATTGATTTATTTTCTTTAACTTTTATTTTCATTTTAACATCAATTTATCAGTGAGAACACCTAAGCATTTATTTTACTTTTTAACGGATTGAATCAGTTGAAGAAGCATGTCCAACTCGTGTAAAAGTTATTTTCAATCACCTATACCTTCTTGTAAATTATATTCTACATGTGCATTTTTTAAAGAGCTCCAATCTGAAACATACATTCACATGTTTTTAAGAAACTGGCATTAAAACAGGATCTTAATACAAACTTCATGTTTATATTTTAGAATAACTGAAGTGAAAGCAATTAACATACGGTTATATTCTTGTCAAGATCAAAAAATTCAGTAAAATTAACAAAGCTTCAAGGAAACTTGAAAATACTCATCTATAAACTAGTAGACAAAAGTCAATTTAACAAAGGCCTGAATATATGCTCAGCAAAATGGATGGCTATACTTGATTAATAAAGCTCTTATAGTCAGATATGTGAAATGTTAACTTCAAGTTTTCTGTTTACTGCATCATGGGCTGGCCTGATGAATACTCTTGGACACAGCCTTACAGTCCTAGAGCCCTACATTTCCAAAATTATTTTCTGAAGGCCCATAGTTAGGGTATCTTAAGGTAGAAAAGTGAATTCTAACAATTAGCCCAAGTTAAATCCAATTACAAAAGTTATTTGCAGGAAAGAAGAAATGAATATATCTTAAAAATTTGAGAAGCAATCTTGTTTATTTACACACTGAGGTTTTCTTGTGGCTCTGCTCTCCCTTACTTATGTATTAAGCTGAGTCATACCTGGTGAGGAGAAACAATCTCATAAAGTCCTACTCAGCTTGGAGTGAAAAATGGATCATTAGAGGATGATATATATGAATATTATCAATCAGCACTTTCGCAATTACGACAACAATTTTCAATTCTTGATCCATTAGTTATATGTCTTCTTTTGATAAAGAATCAAAAATTTCAAAGACATTTATGACTCCAAATTTGTCCCATAGCTAAACTGGCCTTACAACTATTACGTAAAATTAACATTAACCACATGAAACACAATCAAATGTTTACAACCTATACAACTTGTAAGCACCTTCCATTTAAAAGATTTTCAGGTTTTAAAAACAAAGGTTACAGTGGGGGCTAAAAAACAGATGGAGCTCACATAAAAAAACAAAAAACAAAAAAACTTGCCTGGGCTGTGCAGACTCACTGGCATGTAGAAAAGCTTGGTGGTCACAATGAAGGACAAAGACTATAGGTGCTAACAGCTCATGCATGCCCTGAAATAAAAAAGCCAGAAAAATAAAGAGAGGATACTCAGAGTCCATTAGTGGACAGTATAACCTTAGTTAAATACTTCTTCAAACCAATCTCTACTACCAAAATTTCCACATTATACAGAAAGACATAAAAATGGAAAGCTACGAGATGAGATTTTTATCTACTTTTAGAATTTGATTCTAATTCAACCACAGCAGGTATTCTTCTTTAAAACATGGAGAGCAGTTCTCTTTTAAATGACATGACAAACAATAAATTGGCATGGTAGACAACCTTGCACCTGTCAGTTGCTTCAAGATCTGTACTCATAAATATGAATTTCATTTATGCAAATTATAATCATGAGCTACAGTGTTAAGATCTGCAGTAAGAAGGGCAACTAAGAACTGTAGACCTAAGGAAATTACATCCAATGTTTTCATTATATAATGGCTCAAAATTAGGATGTCTGTAGATTTAGGAAGCGCTGAAGTCAGCTAGCTAGAAATGTTGGATAATAAAAGAAACAATCTTAAGAAGGTATGACAGAAAATTAACTTGTTAAAATAAGATTTAACACGTTTAATCAGAAAACTACCGTAAGTTTTTCCTGCCTACTTCTACTATAAGGTTAATTTCAATTTATTTAATGATTTCATCAACATGATTTTCCTCCTTATATTGGGTTTCACCAAGAATAGGTATAGATACAGAAAGGTATACTATTAGTTGCTAAGCTGTGCTTAAAAGGGTACTATAAAAATCCACTACTGATCCATTATTGTGGTGACATACGGTATTCCACATTACGGCTACCTTTGCTAATGGAGATTTCTTTCCCCCTTAAGTGTCAAAAAACATGTTTCAGCAAGTTAAAATAGATTATAATCTTTCCTGTCTCATAAAGTGAGCAAATTACTACTTTCCTTTTGCTTAGTAACTAGAGATGCTCTTTTATAAGAAGACACGATAAAATACCACCTTTAGAGGAAATAAAAATATGAAAGCAGAGAGGAGATAAATCTTTTGCTGGTAGAAGATAAATCTTTTGCTGGTAGAATTAGAGAACACTTCCTACAATGGACAGAGTCACAAAGTCCTCTGCACAGTCTAGTAGTGTTGTACTATTCTTAGAAAGCCAATTGTTATCACAAAGATAACACACAAGTTAACTTTTTTAGATTTCACATATAAATTATTACTAGCCTTGAATTAAAATGATTTAGTTATACTTTTACAAAACAATTTATGATTCACTGACAATTTACTTGTGATTTAGGACAAATTACCACATCTTGGTTCAGTCTTTATGGATAACCATCTCCTTATTAAACAAACCTTGAAAAAAAACTTTTAGATAACATGTTAGACACCTAAAAAAAAGTAACATTAAGCATTGCTAACTCAGCTTTAAAAATCATGAGGGGTTTATTCTCTTAGAATAGTCTCAAGTTAGTCCAAAAAGAAAGTGCCATAATTTTAATCATTAAAGTAATAAATAAGTATTGTATTAATAAAAAAGTACGGAAAAGCAAAAACAAAAATAAAAAAAATGATAAAGGGAGAGAGGGAGGCCAGCCAAAACAAAAACTTAAGAAATAAATTAAAAACTCCAATAGATATCCTTGTGGTGATCTTTTTTTGCCTATTTCTGATGATTTCTTCAGGATTAAAGTCCTTAGAAGTAGAATTTCAAGGTAAAGGGATAAAAATATGTGTTAAAGTCTGGTATGATGTATACCACTAAGCTGTCTCCAGAAAGATTTCCCTCAGTGAAGAATACATAAATCACTCTCTCACACATCTTCACCTTTATTCACAGTGTTTTAAAAAAATTTTGTCACGTTTCACAGTTAAATTGTTACAATTCATTTAAATGCTAGAAAGATTGAACCCCAAAGTTTCATTGACTGTTTACTTAATAAGTTGCCCATGTTCTCCTGATAAAGTGTTTCCTTTCCTTGGTGATGTCTAGTAGTTCTACACCAATTAAAGATATTAACCCTTTGTAATTTTTGTTACAAACATTTTACCATGGTTATCATTAGTCTTACTTTTGATTTCTATGATATATCTTATATCATACCAACATTATAAACTTTAGCCAATAATATAAATCATCCTTCATGTTTTCTATTTTGCTTTCATGACTACAAAGACCTTCCTCCTGTTGAGATCTGGTAAGAATACATTTTCCTTTTTTTCTTCAGTTAATTCTTTGCTCAACTAAGTTAAATTTTTGCCATGAAAATAAGAATTTTTTCTTCAAAAGAATTATATCAATTTACTGAATAATAATTCCATCTTCAATGAGTTGAATAACCCATCTTCCCCCAGAGTTCTGAAATACTATCCTTAGTAAAAAAATGAATATTTAGCTGATGTTTCTTCCAGGCTTCTACTGTAATCCATTGGTTTGTATATTATTAACAATAATTGTGCCATTATAAAGATTTAACCTTGAAAATATTCTACAATTTCCTATGTTCTGCTCCTTTTTTTCCCTCAAATTCATGTTGACTATTCTATTTTTTTATTCCAGGCTGTTACATTACCATTTACGTTACACAAAATGGTAAACAAAGCATCAAAATTTTTATTGGTATTACATTAAAATCAACTTGAGGAGAATATTTTTAAGAATATCAGATTTTCTAATCCAAAAATTTGCAAAACTGCATAGTTCTTATTAGGTTTATCATGAGGTTTTCTTTCTTTGCTGTCAGCGGTGATGACCTTTTGAAAGAAAGAGTGTTTTTGCCCACAATATATTTAATAAGTTATGGCTAGTTTAAAAAGAAACAGTTCTTGTCTAAAGACATCTTCAAAACTGTGTATGTTCTCTTTCTTCTAGTTTCTGTGTCACTACTCTGTCTAGATCCTACATTTGTTCAAACATCATTAATCATTCACTTATTGCAAAAACTATAAATGCCTATATTTGCTGTGACATATAAGAGAATGAAGTGGGCAAGTCCCTAATTTTGATGGAGCTTATAGTCTAGAGACAGAGGAACAAAATAATAAAATGAGCACAGAAATGACTGTACAGTAGCCCCCCATTATGTGCAGGAGATATATTCTAAAACTTCCCAGTGGATGCCTAAAACTGTAAATAGTAGTGAAAACTACATATACTATGCTGTTTTTTTACACACACGTGTATGACAAAGGTATTAAGATTATGATTTAAAGATTATAAATTAGGCACACTAAGATTAACAATTAATAGTAAGAATAGAACAATTATAACAATATAGTATAACAATATTATGTGATTGTGGTCTCCCTCTCAAAATAAATTATTGTACTATATTCACCTATTTTTGGATGATGGTTGGCCACAGGAAACTGAAACCTCATAAAGTGAAACTGCAGGTAATGGTGAACTACCGTTTGCCCTAAGGGTGTACTGTACCACAGGTAAGAATGAACACTGTACAACTGTGAGAGTGAGAGTGTGAGTGTGTGTGTGTGCATGTGTATGTGTGTGTGTATACACACATCTAGATCCTACCACAGGCCCAGCACAAAGAAGGTGCTCACTACATGTTGACTGGATGAAGGAAATATCTACCACTTAATATACCCACAGAGTAAAAACAATATTAAAAAAAGAATAGCATTAAATCATATTTCAAATCAATAAATAAAGATGTTCTTGGCAGGATGGAAATTAAGAGTCTTCTGAATACCATTAAAACTATTATACAAGTTCAATTTTGACTTTCATCTAAACTAGGGATATTTTTTCAAATACCTAAAAGAGACTTTTGATTTTGCTATCAATTCTAGATTAGTAAAACCTGCTTTACAAATGGCAATTACATAGACATCTTTAAAAGAAAAGAGAAATACCAGAAATAATCGTGAATTCAATATGCTATAAATTTGACAAAGCATAATAAAAAAAATTATGTATTAACAGTAGGCTTCTGGTTCCCAAAATGTGTATTTTGCTTCCACCTATATTGTCAGCATTTCTGCCTGCTTAAAAGCTTTTATCTCTACTAGATTTTTAGTAGTCACTGCACTCCAAACTCATGCCAGTTGAAAATGAAGGTAACAAAGTTTTCTTCATCAACAGCCTGTAGGTTCACAAAATTGAACCTGTTCTTTTATCTGCCTGTGTTCATTTAGCCCACCAAGCAGTCTTTATTAAAGCTAAGGCATCAGGCAGTCAAAGTTCATTAATACCATTTATATAATCTCTGCAATTTCAATTAACTCAGCAAGACATTCTACTACATGATAACAGTCTCATTAATTCAATAAAATCCCATAACTATTAACAATATGGTCGATGTTAAACAGGGTGTCACCTAGTACAAAATAATAGCTTTAACAGCTTGTGATGAAACTTAAGGTTTTTTCTTAAATTTGATCTGGCTAAATATTCAGTCCTTCTACAGCAAGGTATTATTTCTCTGTAAAAAAATCTATAAGATTTTAAACATGTACAGGGAGTAATTAAGTCTTTTAAAATGACACCCAGGAGTAAGCTAATACTTTCTTATTCAGTAATTGATAGGTTTTTGTCAAATAGGTCAAGAATCTGATCTTCATATTCCTGTGCAGTCTTCCATACAAATGCAGTGGGCCACATACATCACAAATGGTGGATGGAATGCAGTTATTATGTTTTTTGTGCCTTGTCCATAGAACTTGTTTCCATTATTATAAGACTTTCTTAATCTATTTTTTCTTTCTCTAAAGAAAAATAAGAAAACAGATGTGTAATTTGGGTAACTTTATCCTGATTTGATTCACTATCATCAAGTCTTTTACTGTGGGGTATTTTCAAGCATTTAAAGGAGAAGAGGAAATAAGAAAGAGATAAGGTTCACAACAAAAGCCAATATAATTAAAAGAGAGAAGAAAAACAAAATCCTGGAAACTTTGATAAAGATTTTAAGCTACTGAACTAATGCGGCAGAACCATTTACTCCCAGACTTCATGTGAAATGTGTTAACAACCTCCTTACGGTTTAAGCCATTTTGAATGGGGTCTTCTGCTATTTCCGTCCAGAAGAATTCTACACTAATAGAGATTTTTTTCCCCAGTCTCCTTTTTGGGTTTGTTTTTAGTCTTTTGACTTTTTATCCGACTTGTACATGAGCCTACCTTGCTTGCAAGGGCCTTTCTTAGTTCGAGATTACACAAAATTTCTCCTAAATACTCTTCTAGTATTTTTATATACTTTTAGTTTTTATATTTATATTTTTACATCATCTGGAATTTATTCTCCAATAAATGTGTAATTTAATCATTTTTCCAGATGGAAAGCCAAATACAGCAAGCCAATATCCTTTCCCCCATTTTACCATATTCAGATACCATATATAATTGAACCTGTTTCTAGACTGTTTCACCGAGCAATGGTCAATTGACATAATACCATCACATTAGT
Source organism: Cacajao melanocephalus (assembly GCA_963573385.1). Lineage (NCBI taxonomy): Eukaryota > Metazoa > Chordata > Mammalia > Primates > Pitheciidae > Cacajao > Cacajao melanocephalus. The sequence continues at coordinate 5,715 of CAUYLG010045818.1, read as the reverse complement.
TTGATCACAGAACCTTTGAGGTTTTAATATCTACTGTTGCCATTCTCCCTTTCTCTCAAATTCTGTGGCAATTCCAACACACTTAATAATTAGTATAATGATAATAAAAATTACCACAACTACCAACATGAACCTTTGCTTGGCACCAAATGTTAACTCTATAAAGTAATTACTATTATTGCCCTCATCTTACAGATAAAAAACTAAAGATTAAAAAAGTTAAAACTGTCTAAGATTGTGAAGTTAGTAAATGAGAAAGCTGAGATTCAAACAAAGGAATTTATACCCAGTGCTTTTAATCCCTAAATTATATTATGCCCCTTAAAATAACTGTAACATTTTTAGGCACTAAATTTAAAATAACTGTATCCAGTTTTTTAAAAAAACACATATCCCACTCAGGTTATCACTGGAATGACAATCCATTTAAACATTTAATTTGCAAAGAAGTAGTATTTTTACTTAAAGTCTTCTCATCCAAAAACATGGCTATCATTTTTCTATTCATTCAATTCTTGCTGTATATCCTTTAGTAACATTTATAGTCTTCTTTTCTCTTTTTTTTGAGACAGGATCTCACACTTTCACCCAGGTGAGAGTGCAGTGATCAATCACAGCTCACTGCAGCCTCAAACTCCTGGGTTCAAGGGATCCTCCCACCTCAGTTTCCCAAGTAGGTGGGACTAGGCATGCACACCACCATGTCCAGCTAATTTGGTGGGTTATTTAAAAAAAAATTTTTTTTTGTAGAGACAGGATTTCACCATGTTGCCCAGGCTGGTTTCAAACTCCTGGGCTCAGGCTTGCCTTGCCCTTACAAAGTGCTGGGATTATAGGTGCAAGCCACTGTACTTGGCCTATAGTTTTCTTCATATAGTTTTGTATCTTTATTAATTTTTTTCTAGACATTTTATAGTTTTTGGTTGCCCTTATAAATGCAATATATTTTTCATTTCCAATTCTAATAAGCTATTGTCAGCAGGTAATTAATACAGAAAAATATTACTATTAAAAATAAGAAAATTAATTCCCTTGGGTATTCTATATATACACAATAATTAAAAATGTATTTAGTATATTTGTAGTCTGATATGTTTTACTATCATTAAATCTAGTTTATTTCAAATTAAACACATTGCTTTTACCATAAGTGTTTTCTATTATTTAAATTTAAGTTCAGTGGTACTGAATTAGATATACATTATAACTTTTGATTATTAGAGAATTTGAAAATTTGGCTTGAATTCTCAATTTACATTTGAAGAAATACATAAAAATATCCAATTGTGTGTATTTTTATTAGAACACCATAAACTCAAATAAAAAATGTAAATATATCTGTATGTATTAAATAATTTATATTTCAATAAAATAAAACAATCCAATAATCTTCTTTCTTTAGTAATGAGATGAATCAAATAACAGGATCACAAAGAAACTAAAAATGAATTTCAAAAAACTCAAAGAAACTTTCTGAAGTTCTATTACTGTTAAGTTTTAAAGAGTAATAGGATACTTGATTATTTTTTACATGACTTTTCCTATATTTATAAATGCTACACTTAAAAATAATATTTATACATACCACTCTGAAGCTTTATTACTAGATTGCCTTCAAAGATGCTGTTTATAAACAAACTCCCAAAAGTTGAAAGAAAATATTGAACACCTTATAGAAGACAATTTGGTAGAATGTCTTAAAATGAGGAAGAAGCATATGTGCTTCAATGAGCTTACCTTTCTCACCATGCAGCTGACAAGCAGCTCTCTGATTGCTTTAGCATTATCATACAATTTTGGATACAATAAAAGCTACATTATTGCTCTATCATTTGTCAAACTTTATAGAAAATTTTGAGTCAATGGATGCCACCTGTAAGATATTTTCATTACCTGTTTATAAAGCAACTGCTCGTTTTCTCTAGCATAACAGAAAAGAACATCTGTAAGAATTTTTCTCACATTTTCTTGTTGGAAAAACTGCATTTCAGGAAACCTGGAAAAAGAAACACAAGATTGAAACTGAATAACACAGTTTCAAGAATCACCCTCAACCTCTCAACTCGAAGACGTGCCAAGGGCTGCTTCAGGTTTTAGAACAAGCTTGTGTTTGCCATGTAACTTATGCCTTTGGTGGGGACTGAAAAAGAGGTGAGGAAAGAGGAAGTAATTACATCCCAGAGGTAAATGACATCCTTCAACATATTCACATTTCGAATTTCTTCACATGCTTCATATACTTTATACATGTGTGAATAGTTTTTAAGCAAAATGAATTATATTCTACCTATCTGCGGATGGGGAGTTGCTTTGTTTTAGCCCATTGGTTTTTAAGATAAGAATGTGATTGTGTAAAAGTACCAATTTTTTTTTCAAAAAAAAGACTGTTATTCTTTTTCATTGATATAAAATATTGGCATTTCAGTTACTATGTATAACCACACTATCAGCTTTTCACCTGATTAAAATGTAGACTTTAAAATATTTCTTTATAACGCCAATAAAACACCACAACTGCAAGAACCCGAAGAGAAAACCCACAGCAATGCAATAGACAGTGAAAGTATAAGGGCTGAGGGAATGTCATCTATTAGTAGTCAGCTGGCATTAATGATAGAAGGTTTGAGCAAGTATTTCCAGGAGAGGAGGAACATGGAATGTCAGTGGAAAAGGTAATCAAAACAGAAAGATATGAAGCACAGAAGGCAATGGGTATTTCAAGAGTGCAGCATAACATGGTAATTATTAATCAGAAGGAAAAGACAATTCCATGAATTACTGCCAGCTAGGAGCAAGACAGTGGGACAGAAGAAAAGGTGGAGCAAGGCTGGAAAGAGCTTTGAATGCTGAATTTCCAACTACGGAAACATAGTATAGTAAATTTACATTTTTGAATAAGGAAGTGATAAAGAAAACTATTTTAATAATTCTACAGAGGAATAAACCTGAAAGAGTAGCAAGGACATAAGACTGCATTATAATAAAGTAAAATTTAGAAGTCCTAACTCCAACTAGAAAACCGTGTGTTCAAATTCATGTTGTAGAACTTCTAGTTATGCAACCCCGAGCGAATGATTACTTAACTGCCTCATCTATTAAGTAGAGATAATAATACTGATCTTGTGATCAAGATGAGATCATGTGAGAGCACCAAGAACAGCGCCTGATAAGTAGTAGATATTCAGGGATAGAGGCCATTATTATAATAGTATTTGAGTAATGGTACTTTAGGAGATGAGATTGCAATCCGGTGGCTTTGGAACTAAAAAAATGAGGGAAAATGTGAGAGAGTAGAAAGGAAGACGACCTATAGCATGAGGGCATAGGACATTATTGAAACAGAAAAATACTCCTTAATGAGTCTTTTAAAGATCAATAATGGCTGTTTTATATCATATTATAATGGTTTACTGCCTCCTATTTCTAGAGACCTCAGCTATTTCATGCTTCACTCTGTTACTTTGTTGGTGCCTTGGAAAGTTATAACTTTCTAGTCCAAGCTAGCTTTTTGGGTGAATTATGCTAGAGATCTGTGAAGCATCTTTTCTCTGGTCCTAATTTTTTAAATAGATTAAGGCCCATTTTACCTTCATCCTTTCATTTGACTTTTGTTTACAATTCCCTTTGATATGCAACTGCCCAGACAGATTTTTTTTTTTAACCTTTTCTGTAGCAGCAAGAAAGCCTCTTTGTTGGGGGGGGGGGGGGAGGAGCAGTAAACAACCTAAGGATCTGAGCAAGGTTGCTTCACATATTTGCATAAAGCTTAATGTGATGACCTCCCAGGCAGTTCCTATCCAGGCATCAGAGTTCAAATAGGGGTGGCACAAGTAACTTCTAAAGAAGAGAAAAATTAACCTGAAGAGTAATCGTATGTCAGAGAAGCCAAAGAAACTGCAAAATGATGCCAAATGCACTGAGGTAGGAAACAAACACAAAAACTTTTAAAATGACTTTTCAGAACAAAAGAAAGTTGCTAAAGCCCTTAAAAAGTCAAATATCCCAAATTGAAGTAATCAAGATAAAAGACAGATAAGTAGTTAATAAAATAACTTGGTACAGAGAAATTTCTTGGGAAACTTAGCCATTAAGAATACAGTAATCCTTTTGAGAGGTAAAATTTTCTCTCCTTCTCATTATATAACATAAATTTAACTCTGTCTTTGAGTAGGCTTCATTCCCAAAGATCTGGATATAGATCACCTGACTTAGTAATTTTGCAAGTCTTTTTCCTTACCTATTCTTTGTAAATTTTCTACACACATTAGGACAACCAAATTCTGTGTAGCTGTTACAATCTAAAATGGATTATGAAAGAGTACTAAAAACTGCTATGTTAACTTTGCAAAAAGTATCCATAAAGATTTAATACCTAAAAACTAAAAATGTAAATTATGCTTGTTAAGTATAATAGCCTGAAGCTGCCTCCTTACATATTTTAAGTTCAGCCTAAAGGTTTCTCTGTAAATTGTGAACTATAAGAAGTGGAGGTGTAAACAGACCATAGCCTACACTTGTGCCAATCATCAAGTTTTCGCCAATCAAATGTAGCCAACTATTCAAACCTTGTTCAAATAAGGCAAACACCAACCTATAACCAATCCAGCTGTTTCTGTACCTCATTTCTGTTTTCTGAATGTCACTTTCCTTTTTCTGTCTATAAATCTTCCACCATGTGGTTGTGCTGGAGTCTGAGCCTACTCTGACTCGGAATGCTGCCTGATTCACAAATCATTCATTGCTCAATTAAACTCCATTAAATTTAATTCAGCTGAAGTTTTTCTTTTAACACACTGTATACCAATTCCTGGTTTCATTTAAATGCATACTAACCGCTTTCAAGATTAAAAACTAAAGATCTACAAGAATTCAATTGCAGGTAGTAATTTAAATTGCCCACTTTTAGCAAATATCGAATCAACTGAAAATGTGTATGATGAAGACATAGCATATCTATGCAATAGCACACCAGCTATGATTCAACTCTACAATGCTGAAGTGCTAATTTGTGAAGTTTCATGACACACTCTCTCTAAATGATGAAGAATCCATTGCATCAAATATGTAAGGTAGAAAGATATAGAAAAGCTCTGAAAAAGAAGCAAAGTTTTCAAAACTATTTCAAAAGTTGAAAAAGAACTGAAAATCAGAGTTTCATGATGAGTCTTTGGAGATTATCCAGTCCAACTCAGAGATTAACAGGCAAGGAAACTGAAGCTCAGAGAAATAATATCTATGCCAATGTATCTGGGTAGTTAAGAGAAGGGTAGCACTTTCCAACTGCTTTCCTAATCAGTTATAAATGAATCTGAGAAATGCATTTAGGTAAAATTCCATGACTTTAGTGTTACACTTAAGAACCTAGCTCACAAGGCTGATGAATATACCTAGACAATAACACATTTCCTTCAAAAAATACTTGATTGTCACAGTATCAGGATTGATATCAGGATTCAATCCATAAGATGTTATTTATAGGTATAAGAAATGAGAGAAAAGTACAGTTGTGACATGGTAAAAAGCCCCATAAAACTGCATACCTCAACCATACCTTGGCTTTTTGTTTAAACTGCTCTCTGTAACCCATAATGTGACAAGCAAGCAGTCCAAACCCAGGCCATCTTGGCCCCTGCGACTTGTAATTTCCACCCTACCCAGACAATGTGTAAACAAATGCTTATTTTGACTTTTGTTAACCATTTAAGCAACAATCAG
>CAUYLG010045816.1:0-46109 GCA_963573385.1 Cacajao melanocephalus | reverse complement strand
AAACACCACATGTTCTCACTCATAGGCAGGTGATGGGCAATGAGAACACATGGACATAGGGAGGGGAGCACTACACACAGGGGTCTGTTGGGGGGGAAATAGGGGAGGGACAGTGGGAGGTGGGGAGGTGGGGAGAGATAGGATGGGAAGAAAAGCCAGATATAGGTGAGGGGGAGGAAAGCAGCAGGTCACACTGCCACGTGCGTACCTATGCAACAATCTTGCATGTTCTTCATATGTACCCCAAAACATAAAATACAGTAAAAAAAAAAAAAAAAAAGAACACCACCTCCCCTACTGTCCCACAGGAGGGTGCTTTTTCTTGTGAAGAGGAAGGGTGGGTGGAAAACGGATTGACTGTTACTGAACCCTTGTTATGTGCCAGACCTTGGCAAGGGGTCCACTGTGTTGCCCTCCGACATTTAGGAAGGGGGCTGCCACTCCTTAGGTGCCACCAGCTCCCAGGCAGTAGTTCCAACCTCATCGAATCTCAAGAAGTGGAGTCCTGAGATCTCTGTGTATAGAGGCAGCCTTATCCAGTGCAGTGGGCTTCAAGCTGGTAGAAGTTCTTTTGTTTCTTTGGTATCTCCTACATCTAACATAGTGACAAGCCATGCAAAGTTTCCACAAAATACTTGAAATTAGTAACTGCATAAATGGTATCTCAGTAGTCTTATAAGGAAAACAGGGCAACGTCAGAGACACACTTGGATCTGTCATTCCGAAATCCATGATAACGGTGCTTGCTTCAGTGACATATGCAAAAATGGGAACAAAATCAATGATCTGCTTCACTGCCGACAACCTTGAAAACACGTCTTTGATCTTAATTACATGTTTAGAGTTGCTCACCAGCTAGGGAGAGGTAAATTCCATATTTAATGTTCCTAATATATTTGTTGTAGTGAATGACTAATTTCATGAAATATTTCTTCCTTTGCTTCAGAACTGAGTAAATAAAACAGAAAGAAATATCCGTTAGAGTACCTAATGTGAAAAGGGGCCCATGTTCTGATGTGACAGAGGAACCCAAGCCCAGCATGGTCAGACCTGCCCTGCAGGCTTCAGCGGGCCTTTCTAGGTCAACACCACAGTCATCTGTTTTGAAAAATAATAAATTCTCCATCCTTTACTGGAATAAATCATTTTAAAAGGGACAGGCCCAATTCATTTAGACCAAAGACGAAGTCACCCTTTTAAAGGGCAGTTGGTGATGGAGTGCTTGCTTCTTCTATACAGCAAAGCAGATGAGAGTGTCTTTGTACAAAAGGACTTTCTCTAGTGAGCCCAAGAAATAGATCAAAACGGCTATCTAAGGCACCCGAAGTTAGATTTCATAATAAATAGGCTTTTCTTCTTCCCACTTAGCCCAAATTCTGGGAACATCATGGATGCCACTCCTTAGGTGCCACTGGCTCCCAGGCAGCAGTTTTAACCTAATTGAATCTCAGGTGGAGTCCTGAGATTTCTGTTCATAGAGGTAGCCTTATTCAGTGCTGTGGGCTTCAACCTGGTAGAAGTTCCCGAAGCCAGAGCTGTCTAGTGTGGGGACAGAGCACACAGCTGTGGGGGCACACAGCTGTGGGATCACACAGACCCGCCTTCAATTCCTGAACAAGTGCATCTCTGGGACACTGTCTTCTCACTTATAAAATGAAAGACTCTCACAAGGTCCTTATGAGGATTAAATGGGAGCAACATATGTCAAACGACTCCTCCGTGCCGTGGCTGTGGTGCAGGGGCCTCGCTCCAGCTGTTGGGAGCGGCCCGCAGCTGCTGGGCTGGCCTTGTTTGCCATCCACCAGGACCTGAGTGTTCAGTCCAGCCTTGGCACTTAGGGCTCTGTGGTCTCCTTGCTTTGCTGTCTTCTCCCCTTCATTTCCTTACCAATGGAATGAAAACAGTAACGCTTCTCCCTTCCTTATGAAGGAAGTACCACAGCTCTTTAAGAGGTCCACATAACCAGTGGTATCATTACTTGTAATGGTACCATGTCGGTACTGCTCTTGCCCCTGCCGTTATGGGTAAAGCACCACCTTAATTGCAAGGCAGGAGAAGGCAGTGCTATTTGATAGTATTCATACTTCCTGGATCTTCTGAAAAGAAACACACTGCTTGGTCTCCCCCTTCAGAAGGCCGGGCATGGTGATAATTGCAGAGTGAGAGAAACCTTTGTTAGCATCTTCTAAAACTGTCTGGTATGCATACCCAGCCTTACTGGACATAGCCCCCTTGTACTGGCTTCTTCCAGCCCCTTTAAGAGGAAAGCCCAGGGCCAAGAAACAAAAACAAAACAAAACAAAACAGAAAAATCCCAGGCTGAAGGATTGCCCTGGAAATCACAGATCTGTTGCATTTGATAAGTTTGTTCTTCCTTCAGACAACAGCAGCCTGCGTGTCCTTTGCAGACCCAGAAAGGACAGACGGACCTGCTTTCTTCTTCTTGAATGAGAAGGGCGAAAATCTGAGAGGAAAGTGCATTTCTACCTCAAGAAATCTCAGCTATTGAGTAACAGCTCTTCTCGTTGGTTCTCTTGGATGTAAAGAGAAACCAACAGTCCACACTTGTTAAGGCCTATTTCCGTGGAGTATGTGGTGCTAAGGATGGGAGGGGCACATCAGAAACGAGTGCTCTGAGCACCAGGCTTTGCCTGGTTTCCATTTGCCAATATAGATGCAGGTGGGGCGGGGAGGGGCGGAGTGTTGGGTGCAGTTTTAGGAACCGCGTCTCCAGAATAATGTGGAGAGATTGGCCGCTCGCCCCTATTAGCAATGAAGAAGACTTCTGTTTTCTGACAGGGCCTGCTCTATTCAGACATGTGCCGCCTCCTCCCTTCCCCAAGAAATCAGCCTGCCTCGCAGGCTTCGGAACATGGAGTCATCTTTGAGGCTAAATGCATTGTTTGCAGCGCGCAGGCTGAGGCCACGCTTCATGGTGTAAAGGTTCATGGCCTCACATGTTGGGGAGCCTGGGCGGCATTTTGCTGAACACTTGGTTTTCAGATCTCAGATGGCTCTGCACCCCACTCCCTCTTACAATTAGAGGAGTGAGGGAGGTGGTTACAAATACTTGGTATATTTAACTCAACCTTGGGTATCTAGATAGATGTTCACTAAATTGAGTCATGAGTAATGCCTGCCAACAGCTTAGAGCCTTGAGAAAAGTACACAAATAAAAACTGCGTGTGCAGACTGTGGGGAGGGGAGGAGAGCCGAGCACTGTGGGTGACTGGCACTCCTGGCGTCTGGGCAGTACAGACAGGCGCGTGGTCCCGCGCCAGCTAGCAGCCCAAGCTGTGCAGCCCAGGCTTCTCAAGGAGGCAGAAGAAAGAAATCCGAGCCTCGGACAAGTTAACTAAGGGCACAGCAGGAAGGAAGTAAAAAAATGTACTAAGTAGGCAGAGAAACGGTGGGAGACCAGTCATAAGCCAAAGTCTAAGAATTTCCCTAAAAGTCCGAGGGCCAAGATAAAAGGCACTAAATATCTAGGAAGAAGCCAAGATGAAGCACCCTGCTGAGATTGGCAGACACAGAGACAGACACGCAAGGGACAGGGTGGGAGTCCTCAGCATTAGGGATTCTGGGGGACAAGCAGAGCCCCATCTCCAAGACGACAGTCTCCTGGCCCAGGACGGAAGCTGCAGCCACCCGGCCGTGCACACACAGTTTTGTGAATGCCCCAGCTCCTTCCTCCACCTGTCAGTCACACTTAGTACCTACACAACTGAAGGGGCTCAAAAGACCAAGAAGGCAGAACCATGATCTAGGCTGCCAGGAGCCCCTCATCCCATCTGATGTAGTGCAGAGAACACTGCACTCAGAAAGCTCTGAGTTCTAGTCCCACCACCTCCTCTTTCTCCACCCAGGTGAATGTCAAGGGGAATGATTTTCTATAGTGTTTATCATAGGAACCTTGCAATGGTTGCTTCAGGCCAGTGCCGTGCGTGCTCCACAGCAGCATTTTCTCCTTTGGACGGCAGCCCTCTGGGATGTACCAGGCAGAGCTGGCCCTTCCCCCATCAGCCTCACGGGTCAAGTGTGTCCCAGCTTTTCTTTTCTTATTGCCACTTATGGCTCCATCATAAATCTGTCCAGAATTATTTTTGATGTTGCATTTTCTGCCCATAGCACTTCTCCAGGGTCACGAGTTCCTTAGGTTTTATTCCCTCCTGTGTAGACGTTTCCCAGCATGCACAGAGAAACTGTGGGAAACCTCTGGCTTCATAGAAGAAACGGTGGCTGGGAAACTGTGCCTTGATAGGAAATCTTGAGATAAGGGGTCTTGAAGGGACAGGGGGTTCTGCCCAGCTGTGGAGCACCCAGCCTGTGTGTGAATGGCCACCACCCATCAGATGCCACGCTGGGGACACAGAGATGAGTAAGACCCAGTCCAGGCCCCGAGGAGCTCACAGACCAGTGGGAAAGAGACTGACTGTAAGATGACATTGTGAGGGTCATCGCTTATGTGCAAATAGGAGGCCAGGGAAGGCTTCCAGGAAGAGGTAATGCCTATGCTGGTTCTCAAAGGGTAGGTAAGGTTGACAAAACGAAGGGGCAGCAGGAGTTTAAGGCAAAAGAGATGGCATGAGCCAAGACAGGAAGGCAAGCAGCAGCAATAGTTCTGTGTACATGTGTGTGTGCACGTGTGTGTGTGTGTGTTGGGGGGCACATGTATGTGCGAATGGGTGGGACGCGGATAGAATACAAGCCATTTGGTGTTGCGGAACTTAAAAGACAGAGACTGGCGGGAGATGTGGCTGGAAAAGGACTGTCCAGGGCCTCCGGAGAGCGGAGACTCCGTGAGGGATTCTGCATGGTCCCACCTTCACTCCCACGTGTCCCTGGTCCTGAGCGGAGACAGGATGGGAGAGGCAGATGGCAGCGGGCATCTGTGGCAGTGGCTCGGGGGAAAGGATGGTGGCCTGACCCAAAGCAGCGGTAGCTGAAATTTAAAAACACACAAGAGACAGATTTAAGAAAGACTCAGGAAGCAAACTTGGCAAGATTGAGTTACTAATCATCTGTGGTTAGTAAAGAGAAGGCAAAGATGTGCCGCAGGTTCTTCGCTTGGGTGACTAGGCTGACAGTGACGAGATGAAATGAGGAAATGCTGACTAGAGTTGACCGTAATAGCAACAACAGGTGCGAGGCACTACTCTCTGCCCTTAGCATGTGGTTGCCTTTGCCCCCCCATGAAACCCTCCAAGGTATGCTGTTTCCCTCATTTTATAGCTGGGAAACCTGAATTCCAAGAAGTTGATTTCTTACTTGCACCATTTCACTGAATCCATCCGGAGGCAGAGCTGTCCTTTCCCACTAGCCAGGCTGAGTACCCAGCGAGGAGATGGGAGAAGAGTGGCCGTGAGTTCTGGCCAGCCCAGGCCTGGGGAAGGACAGCCAACTAAACCACTCCAAATCCAGATTCTCCCCTGAGCTGGCATTGGCAGAACAGGGTCAGAACTCCCACAGGAATGAGGGAGTCTGGGTCCCTTGGGCCCAGATCGACAACCTCCCAGGGTCCAACACTGACCTTCTGTGAGCATGTGGCCCCGTTGAGTCCTGGGTGGGGGAAGGTGTCTCACAGCCTTGCCATGATCTGTGACTCTCAGCAAAACCTCTTCTGGAAGCTTCCCTGCCTCCTCAGCAAATGGGGGCTGTGTCTCTGGCAGCATTTCCCAAGCAGACAAAGCAGGGAGCAACCCCACCCGCAACTCCAGCTATGGCTCCCTCAGCAGCACCTGCCTTGCGCTGGGGACTGCAGACCTCTACCTGGCTATGTGGATTGAGACGGGGTGGAGGGGGAAAGGCTGGGACACAGCCCCTCTGCACTCCCCGCTGCCTGGGCCTGGCTGCCAGCAGGGCGCCCTGCCCTGTCTGACTATGACCAGGCACCCAGAGGCAGTGTCCTGCTGAGGAGAGATGAGGCCCAGGGACCTGGGCTCTAGCTCCTGCATGTCCACTCACAGAGCAGGTCGTGATCGTCTTCCCCAAGGGAGTCATTTCCTCTCTTTACGACATAAGGTGGTTGATAATGCGAATAATAAAAAATAATGCCTCACACGTGAGGGGCTCCATGCAGTTTAGACTCAGCACGCCTGTGAGCTGGTGGTGATGTGGGTACCTGTGGGTGAGCACTTAGGAAATGTTAGTCCTAAGAGAAAGTGGGGGCCACCCTGGGTCTTGGGGTGGCTTTGGGGTCCTCAGGGAACCTCCTCTAACTCAGATAGTGGGGTTGCTCACTTCCCCCATCACACCCCACTCTAAGGGGGGCAAATGAGGAATAATTTCTCATTTATGACTTCAGCTGAAGGCTGCAGAACATTTTGGAGGGATTTTGCAGAGAACAGAGGTCCAAAAAGAGGTTCTAAAAGTCAAAAATTCTGGAGGTTCAAGTCCTCTTTCTTCTTTAGTGTCACCCAGTTGCCCATCAATGGAGTGACCACATAATTCATCATTCAAACTAGGATGCTTCTGGATGTGAACGGTCACTAATCACACACACAATAGGCAGAAACATCGACTGTCCTGGGCAAATGCAGACCAACGATCCCCATACATATCACCAGGTAGGCCCTGCCAAACTTCTAGCCGCAGGGATCCCTGTGCTAAGCCGTGCAACTAGCGCCATCCTTAGATAAGTCTAAAGAGTCAGACGGCAGGCGACAACTCCCCAGAAGTCAGGAGGCTGAGTGTGGGATGGCTCCATCGTTACTTTGCCCTGTGTGCTAAAGCTAGGCCATGCAAACACTGAGCCGCAGGTTCCCCTGTCAGATGAGTCTGTATCAGATGTGGTTCCTTCCCGTCTCAGCATCCAGCCCCCTTTCTCCTTTTGGGCCCTCCCTTCTGGTTAAGATGTAAGTTCAGGGGAAGTCACTGCCAGAGGTGGCCCCTGGCCCTGAGTGTAACGTGGCCACTGCTTTCTCTGCCTCCACGCCACCTGGAGAGGCCACTCCATCCCCAGGTCGGGGTGCTCTGCCGCGTGTGGGATGGCCTTGCAGCCCCGGCTTGGCTCTGCCGTGGACGGTATCTGTGGTGCTCGCCTTTGCTGAGCCAGCTTAGAGAGCTCCGTGCTGGACCTCGCAAACAGGTCACTCCACGGGTAGCTCCAGCCAGCAAGGCTGTCGGCATGTGAGGGTCGGCCACGTGGCCCCTGCCTCCCTCTCTCAAGTGCTCAGCTGGGGCAACTCTGCGACTTTATAAAGTGGGAGCATGAGAAAGGATCTTGTGAGGCCATAATTCAAGCCTTTCCTTTGCTTGCTGAAGACACAGGCCCAGAAAGGCTGGGTCCTGCCCCTGGAGAAGCAACTCGCTAACGAGGGCTAGGACCCAAACCTCGGTGAACCGCTGAAGCTGCCCCCTTCACTCAAGTTGCCCCTTCCTCCAACACAGCACAGCTCTCTCCTCCCCCTCGGGGACTCAGGGATTAGTCAACCTTTAGAAGTCTGTGTTTATTTATAAAGCTGCTGCTTCTCCTTCTGGCATCTGAATGCATTCTACAGGCACTAATTAAGGAGGCTGCACAGCTAGCCTGAGAGGCAAAGGAAGGGAGAGTTTGGGAGAGTTCATTAAAGGACCAGTCACCCCTGCTGGGAGCCTCTCCTGTTTATTCTTTAATTTCCCAATCTATTCAGAACACAAGGACACACACCTGCACACATATGTATACACACATGTACACAGGCACATACACACGCACACATGCAATACACACCTTCACACACACCTCACATACACATCCACGTCACACAAACATGAACACATACATTCACACACATACACATACTCATGCACATACATACACATCAGTAGACATGACATTCACATGCCCACATACATTCACTCACACACACGTGCACACATTCACTCACACGTGCACACATATGTGCACACGTTCACTCACATGCATGCACACATGTGCACATATACATTCACGCACACACATGCACCATCACATGCACACACATGCACACACATTCACTCATGTTCACAACACATTCACACATGTGCACACGTGCACACACATACACTCACACGTGTGCATACACATTCGCACACACACGTGCACACATTCACTCAGGTGCACACATTCACAGGCACACCCACATACACACAAATTCACACACACGTACACACATGCACACATACATTCACACGTGCACATTCAAAAGCACACACATGCACATTCACTCACACGTGCACACATTCACATGCACACATTCACTCACGAGCACACACATGCACACATTCACTCACATGTGCACACATCCGCTCATACGCACACACATGCACACATGCTCACACACATTCACACTCGTGCACATGCACACATTCACTCACACATGCACACACGTGCAATCACACATGCGCACACACACATTCACACACGTGCACATACACCTGCACACATATTCACACACATACACACGCGCACATACACACACACGTGCACACACATGCACACATACATTCACGCAATACATCGCCACATATCCAAGTCATAGACACATACATACACACATTTGCACACATGTGCATGCCCCAGCCCACTTCCAGCAGTCTCCTGTTATCCTGTGGAACAAACCTCTGTCAGTTCCATCCCTAGGATCGCTGAGCCTTGTCCCCTGTGGTTTGGCCCCACAGCAGTGCCCAGTGGATGCTCCCTCCGCAGCCAGAGAGAAGCAGGCAGAACCTCTTCACCTCACCTCACATGACCCTCAGCGCACACCCCTTCTCTCCTCTTCTGCTTACTAAAAATCTCACTCCTGAATGTTCTGCACGCTCCAGCTCACACCATGTCCCCTGCTGTGGAGAGAGGCGCACGATGCAGGGTGAGTTCGGCTTCACTGCCAGCTCCCCGCCAGGGTTGGGCAGCTCCAGCCCGGGTAACCACCGCCAGGAACTCTGTCCTGCTTTCTTTTGTCACTGTCTTGCATTTTATTCTTGACATTGAGCAGACCAGGGCAGCCTGCCCTTGGCAATGGGCCTAGGAAGCCATGGTGCCAGGCTGCCCGCAGAGACCCTGTGGCTCCCCACATGAGTCTGGTCCAAGCCTCTCAAGCCCTAAACTTCTTGCCTCTCCTATTCTGCTGCTGCTGCTCTTTCTTTCTCTCTCCCCCCGCCCCCACCCGTGGGCACACAAGCCATCGAGATCATCGTGCTCCTTAGTTTATATAAACCTTCATCACTGGTTTGGACAAGGACCTGTAAAAGTTCTTATTTCCTACCTTTTATGTCCGTACCCCACTCCCATTCCCCTACAACCCCTCAGCCATTCTGTTCATTCAATGTCTTCTTTTTTGTTTGTGTTTTTACAAAATGTATATTGTTTTGTGTGTGTGGATCTATATTAATTCTATGGAGGTATAAGATGCACACAGAAAAGTATGCAGAGTCCTCAGTGCACAACTCAGCAAAGTTTATAAACAGCCGTCTCTGTGTGTCTGCGTACGTGTGTTAACCCACATCCAGACGACAATCTAGAACATTCCCAACACTCCAGATGGTCCCGCATACACCCTGCTTAGTCAAACTAACCCCCGGGACCTCACTGTGCTGATTCCTGTCATTGTAGGTTTCTTTCTGGAATTTCACATAAACGGAGTGACTCAAAGCAGCATCTTCAGTCTTTTTTTAATCTGGCTTCTTTCACTGGGTAGTATTCAGTTGTATGAAACTCTGTGGACCTATCTTTTTTTTTAGGACAGGGTCTCACTGTCATCCAGGCTACAGTGCAGGGGCTCTATCATAGCTCACTGTAGCCTCGACCTCCTGAGCTCAAGAGATCCACCTGCCTCAGCCTCCTGAGTAGCTGGGACCACAGGTGCCCGCCGCCACACCCAGCTTCCATATTTTTAATTTCTATGGTCCTGTGTTATGAATCCCGTTCTGGCTTTGCCCCACTAAATGCTGCGTTTACGTGTCGCCCTCATTGCCATGTGCACGTGTCATCTGCCAGTACTCCACGCAGTGCTCCACCACGGCATCCGCCACTCTGCCACCAGCTCTGTGGGCATGGACGCACAGGCCCCAAAGTGGCCCTGCCCCCATGATATGCCCATCCTCTTCCTCCTCATTCACTCCCCGGTACTGCACTGCTGGGGTTGGACGAGGCTCCATCCAGGAAACCCATGACTTCAACAAAAACGAAACCTTTGTCTTCACATTTGGCAACAGGCAAATGGTCTGTGTGGAAGCCCAGCCAGCAGCCTCTGCTAACTCCAGGCCATGCTGCCCTCACTGCCCCTCTGTGCCCTCTGACATGCCCCCACTCGAGGCTGAGGGTTCCTGTATCCATGCGGGAAGGCCAGGGAGACTGGTTCCCAAACATCAGCCAGGACCTCAGGGGCACCCAGGGAGATTAGGGCCCTGCACCTCAGAGCTTTGGATCCAGAAGGTCTGGGACAAGCCCTGGGAATCAGCATGGGAGCAGTGGCAGCCATCCGTGGCCATGAGGGGAGCCGGCTGGAGGACAACCCAAAACGCTGAGGACAGCAAGAGGAAACACGGAAGGAACCTGCATCCTGGGTGACATCCCAGACCTGCTGGGCTCGCCAGCCCTGGAGCCACCTGCCGCTGGCCTCACATGAGCTGTCACACTGTTCTATTATTTCAGTTCCCGAGTAGGGGTTTCCTGCTCCTTGCAGCCAGAAGCACTAAGTGGTACCCATGCCACCCCTGCCAGGCACTCTTCTGATGGCTCTAGGCTCCCTGCGGTGGGGGCAAGGCAAGGTCTAGGCTCCACTCTGAGGGCCCAGTGGAGCCGCGGGTGTTCGGGACGCATGGGGTTTACTCCAGCAGAAACCGCCCTGGTAAGGGATGAGACCCGACAGAGCGAGCTCCCTGGCCTCTGGGTATTTTCTTTTGTATCTGTCATTTCAGCAGCCTGTGAGCTCCTCCAGGGCAAGAAGTCACCGTAATGCCAAGGGTTCTGGATCCTGGGGCCCTGCACCGGGCCAGGCACACAGTGCGTAGGTAGCAAAGGCTTGCTGAGAGCTGTGGGAGAGAAGCGAGGGGAGGGAGGCATTGAGGAGCAAGAGAAAAGGAGAAGCGGAAGGCCAGGCAGACAGGCAGCGAAGGAAAGGTTTGTAGAGCACGGTCTCTTGACACAGTTAATAAACGGCAGGGCCTAAACAAGCCCTTAGCCTGTCGCCACTGTGTCGGAAGCTTAATCAGCATTAATTCTTCTTCTTTCAAACTCAAATGCTCCCCCCGTTGTGTTCATCTCTTCAGAAGTGTCTGCCAGTGTGTTCCCTGACGATCCAAGTGCCCTTCTCACATTCGTCCTTGCCGATTACGGTCTTCACATTGATTGTATCCCCTGGTGTATCTCCGAGCACAGGGATCCCATCCCCCCGCCGGTGTGTCGCCCCTGCTGTGCCGGACATGGAGAGACTGAAGCGGCCCACCCCACGCAGCCTTGCAGGGGAGGTGCGGACAGTGCAGGCAGCCTGGATGCGGAGGTCCTGGCTCTTTTGCGAATGAGGCATCGCTCCTCAGTCATCTCCGTTATGTTTCTTTAAAGTTGAGGCTGAGCTCAGATTATTCCAGAAGCCCCTTTGAGCATGAGCCTTTGATGGCTCCCACTCACAGCTGCCACTTCCTCTTAGACTGTTCTAGAGGAACAGTCTAAGTCCACGGGGCAGGCCCCTGAGGGCGGCGCACCAAGGGAACAAGAGCCCCCAGTGAAGGCCAGCCACAGTCACAAGACTGTCACACCCCTAATTCCATTTCTCTACCGGGAAACCTTTGCACCATTTCTGTACGTTTCCCCGATCAGGAGGAAGTAGATGAACTCTTCCTAAGGCCAATGGGACTCATTTTAATCCCATCACCGCAGCTTGTAAGGCAATGTTTTCCCCACAGACTGCTTGAAAGAGAATCGGACAGCAGCCCTGGCTCCCTCATTCGTTGGCCCTGGGTAATGCCCACCCTGGGGTGACCCTCAACAGACGCTTGACCGGCCCTCTCTGGCCTTTCTGGAATGCTGACTTTGGGGAGCTCAGCAAGCTGCCAGCCTGAACCAGGTGTCCTCCCTGGAAGCTGACCTGGTTCTCCGAGGAAGCATTTAGCTTCTCGCCGGGCTAGCCCCACTCCCCACCCTCCCTGCTGAGTTGCCTCCTCCAGGCTGCTGTGGCCTCTGCACTCAGCCCTGTGCTTTGAGCTGTGCATGGCTACATCTCAGCACATTTCCAACACCTCGAGTCAGCTGGTGTGGGCCCTGGTATTTCTAAAGGCAGGGCTGAGGGACTGATTTCCACAGCAGTGGTGCCCACCCGGCCAGGTGATCGTGCCCACCGTCCTGGTATAACGCGACACGCACGCTGGCTGCCCACCTCCTCAGGGCTCTGACCTGGCATGGCTGCAGAGGTGCAAGTCTAAGTGAAGTAGGGAGCTGAAAGGGAGGCTGTGGGGACTTCTGATTTCAAAGGGACTCTCCCAGAATTCCATCCTCCTCCCTCCTGACCTGCTGGGCAGCCAGGGCTCTGGCCAGCATGGCAACTGGGCCCCTCTGCTTCCCCTTGTCCTCTTCAGCCTCAGCTGACTGTGTAGTCACAGGCTGTTGCCTGCCCCGAAACGGATGGAAAGGCTGCAGATGGAGGTGACCTAGAGACCAGACTCTCTAGCAACACGCCCCTACTGGACGGAGTCACTGCAAACAGCAGCGAGGTGGCTTCCGAAGAGGGACAACTTGGTCGACACCTGTCCACATGCCCAGCGAGTGCCCTGAAAACTCTGCCTTCTGGCCTGATGTAATGGAAATAACCAAGACCATCTTGCTGGGGGCCAGTTGACCACAGCCCAGCCCCATCCTCCATCTCTTCCTCTCCTTCGACAAGGCTTTTATACCATGGTCCATTCCATGTGACACCAGGGTCCATCTTGGCAGACAGCTTACCAGTGTCTTAATGTGTGTGGAATGTACATCCATCTGCATGCGCTCACACGTGCTTGCTTGGTACTGTGTGGTGCATTGCATGTGTGCACGTGTGCAGTGCATTACACGTGTGCGTGTGTGGTGCATTACATGTGTGCACGTGTGTGCATGTGTGTGGTGCATTACGTGTGTGGTGCATTACGTGTGTGTGCGGTGCATTACATGTGTGCATGCATGTGTGTGCATGTTCATGTGTGGGCTCACTGCCCGACACCCCCGGTCACTAAGCCAACTATATTCCCTAAGCTTGCCCTGTTTCCCCCCATGAGCTCAAACGTCTCACATTTACATAGAACATAATGAGCTCACATGCACCATCTCCAGCGATCCTCTCACCCAACACTCTTGTACATAGATGACAAAATTAAGAGAGAAAAGGCCAACGCTGCACAGGATATCAGGGTGCGGACTAAAAACCAGCCCTTCTGACTCACGGGTGAGGCTTGTTCCACTACGCCCACCAGAAAGACCATGAAAGGTTCTCAGAGTAAATGGGCCCCTGGGCCCCCAGCTGAGACCCTGCCCAATCTCTGTCCTGTGTCTTCTGCTCTAAAGAAGAGGGGTGCACCCTTTGCTAGCTCCCCTGAAAGCGTCCTGAAAGTAATGATTTGCCCATCAGTCCTTACACAGGAAGAAAACTCACATGTACATGGTAACGGAGAGCGTTTGTGAGTGCCAGGCCCTGCGCTGAGAGCTTTACCTGCCTCATCTCATTCACTGCTTACAGGAATGAGGCAGGCCTAGCCACCCACATCATACCCTTCTATTCTTCCTCAATAACAGTACCCAGCCCCAGGCAACTGATCATGATTTGTTAGACAAGTTAGGATCATCCTGTTCCCATCTTTCCAGCCTCCCTTGCATCTCAAGGTGATCATGTGGCCCACTTCTGGCCAGTCAGAGGCATAGCCCTTCTCCTGGCCCCTACTGTGAACTTGGACATGATGTTGAATGGCAGCAGCCGTCTGGTGACAGTGAGGTGAGCCACATGAGGATGAAAACCAGCACACAGAAGAGAGAAGGTGGAACGAAGGAGAACCTGGGTCTCTGCAGGCAACATGGAGCAGCTGAGCCAAGACGGGCTACTATCGGAACTGCCCACTCCAAACTTCTTCTCACAAATCCCTATTTGTTAGCTGGGTTTTCTGTTACTTGCAGCTGAATACATTTCTGCGTGACACAGGTAGTATCATCCCCATTTTACAGATAAGAAAAACGACCTGCTGTGGATAACGGTTAGGAAGGGACAGTGCTGGGGTTCAAGCCCAGACCCCCAGATGCCAGAGTCTGAGCTCATGCACTGTCTGTGAGGAGCTGGTTAGGCATATTACTAATATCAATGGGATTGCAAGGCATATGCTCACCCATGTAACAGGCTAATTACAGACATGTTTTTCTTCATATTACATAAAGCACAGTGGCCCCGGCTCTCAAGACTGCTGGTGCCCTCTCTCTGGCCAAGGTCATGTGGACAGCCCCTCATGAGAAGATGCAGACCCACCAGAGCTGAGCACATGCAAACTCTTTTCAGACACAGGGCCATCTGCAGCAGGGCAGGGAGGTCAGGGCCACCTATGGAGAACTCCAGCACCCCAGGCCCCTCCCACATACAGATGCAGAAACTGAGGCCCAGAGCAGGGAGTGCTTTGCCCAAAGTCACACCTTGAGTAAGGTCAGAGTTGAGATGTGATGCCAGGCCCCCTTCCCCAGGTGGGTACCCTCTTCATCCTATTAGGAGGTTTCCAGGCCTCCTTCCCCAGGTGGGTGCTCCGTCTGTCCTCCCGGGAGGTTTCCAGACCTTCTTTCTCAGGTGGGTGTTCCCTGTGTCCTCCCCTGTGTGGCTCCTCAGTGCAGATGATCATCACAGACCTGGGATCTAGAGCAGAGTCCTCATATACCTGGTCTCTGTCCCTATGGTGAAGTTACTGTCTCCCAGGATGCTGGTGGGCCACTGGCATGGACAACGTCACATGCCACTCTGCCTCCATTTCCCATTTCCCTATGCCTGGGGTCCTGGGGCCCACCATGATGGGTCAGAACCTGGAGCACATGCTCTGAGCTCACAGCTAGCCCTCACTTGTTGGTTAAATAAGGAAATTGCTGGTACCTCTCAGCAAGCACTTCCTCTGGTCTTCCCTCTCAAAGCCTGTTCTTTGATGCTTGAATTTCCTCTTGAGGCCTCTCTGCACTCCTCCTGTGCTGTGAAGCTGTGGAAACTCACCAACTCCTTTCACCACCAAGTCCTCCCCCAGCTTCTAAATCCCCACCAGGCCCTCTGAATTTCTTTGGCTTCAGTCTTTACCTCCCCATACACTCACTCTCTTTCTCTCTCTCTCTCTCTCTCTCTCTCTCTCTCTGTCACACACACACATACACACCCTGTAACAAGTTACCTTCAGAGTATTTATAGACATGGCAGGTCCCCAGGGATCCGCTCCTTGGCAGACTGCCTCTCCACACAGCCTTGCAGCGGCTGCCTGCCTGGCCAGCCTCTAATTAGCCCGCTGCCCTCTGCTCCCGGCTTTGATGTGCCTCAGACTCTCCAGGCAGAAGGGACAAGTTGGAGGCCTGACGTCCCACAGGCAGGAGACTGCACCAGCAAATCTAGGTTGACGCTAGGCTGATGAGCTTGTTTACCACCTGAATCCAAGCTGCGTTTCTTAGTGATGGGTGGGGAGGTGTGTACGTGTGTATGTCCGCGTGTGTGTGTGTAGTTGCAGGAGGCACGTGTTCAAGCAAGGCCATTTTGTTTAATGACCTTATTTCTCACTTCCTCCTCCCTTGTTGAGTAAAATTGGCTGGGCCCTGATTAAAGGCATTAGGAATCTGAAATGCACCTCCCTTTAAAGCTCTGCAATCCAGCCAGACTGGCATTTTGGAGCAATGGATGTTTGAAGGATGGGAAGCAGTCTCTGGGAGATGAGGAAGTCAGGGGTGTTGGACTCCTGGTTTTGCCCAGGGCAGCTGTACAGCCCTTCCCCACACAGCTCTTTTATCTCACTTATTTTTTTAAATTGTGATAAAATAGACATAACTCAAAATTTACCATCGTAAGCACTTTTTAGTGTAGAGTTCAGTGGTGCTAAATACATTCACGCACTTGTGAAACCGCCACCAGCCTCCGTCTCCAGAACGCTTTTCACCTTGCAGAACTGAAGCTCTTCACCCGTTACACACTAACTCCCCACTGCTCCCTCCCTCCAGCTCCGGCACCCACCACGCTGCTCTCCGTCTCTGTGAATCTGACTGCTGTAAGAACTGCGTGCAAATGGCATCATGCAGTATTTGTCCTTTTGTGAGTGGCTTATTTCGCTCAGCCATAATGTCCTCAAGGTTCATCCATGTTGTAGTGTGTGCCGGGATTTCCTTCGTTTTAATAGTCCATCGTGGGCAAGACCACATTTGGTTAGTTTGTTGACGTTCGGATTTATCCATAACCCATGTCCACGCGTGGTGAACACCCGGTTGCTTCCACCTTCTGCTGTTGTGAATAACGCTGCAATGAACGGTGGTGTATAGACGTCACAGATGGCCTTCGTGATGTCTTCTGTGTCACTTGAGGATAAAATGAGCCGTCCGAGACACATTCGTAAAATGAAGGGGAAATGAAAGCCTTTTTCTGGCTACATGGGGGTTTCCAAACTGACCCTGGGGCCCTGGGGCTCGTGTTCAAAGGCAGAGGCGGAGACAGGCAGGACTTGGCCCAAGAGCCTCAGCTCCACCCAGGATCCCCCCCTTTAATCCCTTTCATTCCAATCATCTTCCCCTCCTTGTGCTGAGGGACTGGGCATACAGCAGGGACAACAGCCGCAGGCCCTGCCCTTATGGAGGCTGTGTGCTAGAGTAGGAGGCCTGGGTATGGCATGCCCGTGGTAGCCACCGAGGAGAAGAGAGATGTGGTAAAGAAGGACAGGGAACGTCAGGGGTCGGGCAAGATGGTACATCTTGCAGCCATAGAAGGCTTTACTCATTCAAAAGGTGATTTTCAAAAAAGAAAAAAAAAAGGTTTTTTAATGGAGAGGTAATTCATATACCATAAAATTCGCCATGTTGAAGTTTTCCACTCAGCACTTGACAGGCTATTCACAAAGTTGTGTGTCACCGTCACTCTCTCGTTGAAGGATACTTCATCATGAAAGACCTTGAGCTGGGCATCTCCTGCTGCCTCCTCCAAGAGCACTCTCTGCTGACCTGGGGACTGTCCTGGGGGGCCATATGGATGAGCTCCTAGTGTCCACCAGGTGGGGGCCCAACAGGAGAGCAGGGGAGGTAAGGGGGAGTGGGTGTTCCTTGCCCCAGGCCTTCCGTAGGACTGCAGTGGCTGGCCGCATCCCTTGACTGGAGGTCACAGTGCTCCCCACACAGCCTGCTCTCTCCAGGGTCCAGTGGCTTTCCCGTCCCCGTCCTCAAGGCTTAAGGGCTGGCTCCCCATGGTTTCCATACCTGGCCACTGCAGCGTTCCCACGGGACTCCATCCACACCTCTGTAAATAGCCTCTCTGGTAAACTCTTCTCAACCTGCCTGATCCAAGGGTACCAGCTCTTCCTGCGGAAGCCCCGACACCAGACACTGATGAAAATGAGGGAGCCGGCCATGCAGGGGAAGCAGGCAGCCAGAGCCACAGCATGGTGCAAACTCCGAGGTCAGCTGCACCGAGGGGGTGCGCCTGAGGAACCCGAGGAGCAGCAGGAGCCCCACTGTGGGCGGCAGCCAGAGAGACACGATCGGGGAGAAACCAGGTTCAGCCAGGTAGGGCCTCATGACTGTGGTCAAACCTGTGGCTTTTCCTCTAAGGGAGATGGGCAGCCCTGGGGGTTTCGGAGCAGAGAAGCCACATGGTCTGACTCATATTTGAAAAGATCCCTCGGTTGCTGCACTAAGAATAGATGAAGAGACGCAGGGTGGGGAGGCCCGCTACCAGCCAGGGGCCCGCAGGAAACAGTCCTTACCCAAAGGACTCCTTGGAATGGTGCAGAAGTAGGGGACACAGGATGCAGGCCAGCTGTTACCCTCTCCTCCGGTCAGGGAAGGAAGCCTTCGCTGGAGCCTGAAGGGGAAGTGATCAGAGGCGGCCGCCTGGAGGCCTGCGGTGGCCTTGGGCTGAGGACCCATCATCCTAGTCTTGGGGCTTCCTCAGTATGTCTAAGGGGCTGCGGAGGACCCAGGCCACCAGTGTGTCTGTGAAGGATGGAGCTTTCTAAGCAGCTCCCACGCTTGACACAGCAGAGAGAGGCAGAGCCTTTCTGGACAGGGTGCTAGAACCTGGTGGGGGCAGGCTCCAGGGGGTCGGGAGCTTGAATAATTTGGGAGTGGTTATCCATAAAAGAAAGATAATGCAAATCACAAGTACAAACGTAAATATAAAAGTGAATATTTATTATTGAAAGCAAGATCTGGAGGAAATATTTGCACACCCATGTTGAGAACAGCATATTTCACAGTAGCCAAAAAGAGAACACCATCCCGATGTCCATCAATAGAGGAATGAATGCACAAAATGAAGTCTATCCACACAATGGAACATTAATCAGCCTCAAAAAGGAAGGAAATTCTGGCCGGGCGAGGTGGCTCACGCCTGTAATCCCAGCACTTTGGGAGGCTGAGGCAGGCGGATCACAAGGTCAAGAGATCGAGACCAGCCTGATCAACACGGTAAAACCCCGTCTCTACTAAAAAATACAAAAATCAGCCGGGCATGGTGGCAGGTACCTGTAATCCCAGCTACTCGGGAGCCTGAACAGGAGAATCGCTTGAACCTGGGAGGCAGAGGTTGTGGTGAGCTGAGATTGCGCCACTGCACACTCCAGCCTGGGCGACAGAGCAAGACTCTAACTAAAAAAAAAAAAAAAAAAGGAAGGAATTTCTGACACACGCTGCACCATGGGTGAACCTTAAGGATATCGTGCTAAGTGAAATAAGCCAGCCACGGAAGGGCAACTATGTGATGATTCTACTTCTGTGAGATCCCTAGAGCCGCCAACATCAGAGACACAGAAAGCAGAATGGCGGCTGCCAGCAGCTGGGAAGGAGAAGGGGAACTAGTGTTTAGTGGATAGAGTTTCAGTTTTACAAGATGGAAAGAACTGTAGAGATAAATAGTGGTGATGCTGGAACAACATTATAAATGCATTTAATTACACTGAACCGAATACTTTAAAACATGATTAAGATGGTACATTTTATGTTATGTGTATTTGGCCACAATGAAAAAGTTGAAAAAAGGTGAATATTTATTTAACTTTAAAAATCATTCCAAATTACAACTTTTAAGAAGCTGATGAATGTCACCAAACTCACGAAACCTATAGAAATTACATTCTTTTTATGTAGTGATGGCCCAATGCACCTCTGTAGTATTTTTTTCTAAATGTGTTTCATTTGTAATCCTCAAAACATGTACAAAATTTATGTGAAATTAAGGCATTCATAGGAATCATTCAGATGCCTTTAAAAATTACTGCCACGTTGTATTCAGCCACGAAACTGTGCCACCAGATTACTCTGATGCCACAACATTGACTTATTGATGAATCTGTGTAGGAGTTTTGTCATCAGAACATTTGCTTCTGTAAGCGTTTCTCTGCGTTGGTGGCAATTTTGTGTACCATTTTGCTGGAACCACCAGATTTTGTGAAGATGCGGTGTATCAGTTACACTAAGAAATAATCCGATACGGGGACTGCGTAAAATCTGTGACTTTGCCCCCAGAGGACCCATGTGGTACTACTGCAGGTTTGGGCTCACAAATACAAGACTTTTGATCAATTCTAATTTGTGTAACTCTCATCAGAACACAAAACAATGTGTGGTGTAATTATCTTCTTTCAATATCAACTGTTTTCTAACAGGAGAGAACGTCTGTGCTGGCTAGGCCTTGGTGAGAACCAAATCCTCCACTAATAATGTTACCTGTGTGGCCTTTTGCAGATTTTCCGCAGATGAACTCCTGACTTTTATTTTGGTGGGTGTGGCGGGGTGTGTATGGCAGGATCCAGCCTCGGTTGCTGCACCTGCTGGTGGGATGTCCTGTGGGATGCGTGTTCCTGGAAGCCCTTCCTACACTCAGCGGGAGGCAACTTCTCTATACCAGGAAGTCACTGTGAACTGCGTCAGCAAATCCCACTAAGCCCAGATTAAATGTTTCCCCAGCTCACTTGCTTCTTAACTGGATTCCTCAAATGCCCTTGGCCACTCACACATCATCCAACTAAGGGTCCATCGGACAGAGAGAAGTTGGGATGGAAAGAGACAGACGTCTCAACCGGTTATGGTTAAACTATCTCACTTTTGCATATTTTACAAAAACGTTTGGCCACAGGAACATGTTGTTAGGGCCTCTCCAGGAAAGGGAGGAGTCTGTGGAGTCAGGGGCCCTGAAGCTTCATCAGCTGCACAGCAAATGCATCCCCAGCCCCGCCGATGAGCAACTGGGATGTGGAGGCGTGGTCCCAGTGACTTCACCTATGACCTATGACCTATGACCCGGCCCAAAGGCACCAGGCCTGGAAACACCAGCCAGAGTCCAAGCTCTGCCCCTGGGACCCCCTGGACCTCAAGAGCCTCTGCTAAGCAGGGACAAGGACCCGGCTCTCACCCCAAGATGCCTCCAAGAGTCAAAAAGAGATCTGTGGGTCAATCAGAGCACTGTGCAAACTCAGCTGCTGTCCTCCGGCCGGGGTCACAGCAAGCCCTTCCCGGGACCAGAAGGAGGTTCCACAGGAATGGGGCTGCCTCTTTAAAGGAGAGGGGTGCACTGCAGCCTGAGGGAACGAGCTGCAGTCATAGTAATCTTGGGAGGCAGCTCTCCACCCCCACCAGCCCCTCCCTGCTGTCAGGAGAGGATTAGAGGAGAGGCCAGCGGATTAAAGGGGTTCACGTTGCCACAGCCTCTCCTTCAGTCCCTCTCCCCGATGCCTGCTTGCTAGGTGGGGCGACTCTTCTGTCAGCTGCAGCTGTGGGGCAGAGAGAAGCCCTCCCGACTCACCACTGAGAGGCTGGGGACCCCAGGCTCACCAGGGCCCAGAAGGCAAAGGCTTGGGGTATCCCTGGGGTCTGGAAGGCAGGCAGACAGAGCTCATGGTCTGTGGCTGCTCTGTCCTCCTTCCCCTCCCCAACCCCAGCAGGGCCACCATGCCTGCACCCTCCAGCTTCTACGCAAACCCCAGCTCCACCGGCTGCTGGATTCCCCACCAGCCAGGGCCCATGGCCTGGGCCTTTGTGCGGAAGACCTCGGCCCTCCTGTGGCTGCTGCTCCTGGGCACCTCCTTGTCCCCCACGTGGGGGCAGGCCAAGATTCCTCTGGAAACGTAAGCATCACGTTCACCTCTACCCCACAAAACCCCGTTGCGCTTTCCTGCTTCCTTCCCGGACTGGACCTCCACCCTCTGCCCACTCCTCCGACCCCTGCCCTCCCTGTGGGCTCTTCCCCTGCAGCTGTGACGGCCCACTCTCTTGCTGTAAATCCCTTTTCTTCTCCGGCCTCCAATCTCTCCTCCCAAAAGCTCTATGGGTTCTGGTGTCCCACTTGTCCCTCCGCAGGAGCCAGAAGGCTTTAGGCAGAACTGATCAGCAGGGCTGCTCTCTTCCTGGCCTGACAGGCGGCTTCTGGGGCACCTGCAGGGCGGGTGCTCCTTCAGGATAATCGCCGAAATGAGGTGGCCTGGGAGAGCTGGGTTATCTGACCATCACAGCTCCCCAGAGGATTTGGCAGGAAACGCATATTTTGACTTTCCAGAAAGGCGAAGCAGTTCTGAACCCACAGAACGTCTCATGCACACAGGAGGTGGCTTGTCCAGGAACTGGGAAAAAAAATAGATTTTGGTGGCCACAGTCTTCCCTTTTTATACCTTCCAGCCTTGATTCTATAGCCAGCCATTAAGGCCAACTCCAGGAAACAATCCGGTATCAGTTTCCAATACATGTAGGGAGCAGAGCCTCCTAGACTGTGGGTGCTACAGACCCTGTCCTGTTCAATCCAGCCACTTGGGCCTGGCACCATGGCCAGGCCACCAGCAGAGCCACCTGCCAACTGCGTGTCTTAGCAGGAGTGGGGACAGGGATCCCAAATGACGCACTGTGCATGGGGTTAGCCTTCTGAGCAGTGGACTGGGTGGCATCATTTCCCATGGAGCCACATAGCTCTCCTTGTTCCACGCCTGGCACTGAGCTGGGTGCTTCACAAATGACACCGTGAGTCTGCCCAGCCTTTCAGTGGGGGCTTATGTTATCCCTATTTTGCAGCTGAGGAAAACAGAGGCCCAGAGGGCTTGGGTGACTTCCCTAAGTTCACAAGGCCAGGAGATGAAGGTGCTGGGATTTGAACCCCAGTCAGCCTGGACTGCGCCTTCACCATCACACCCACTGCCAGCCTGTGACGCTATCTGTTGCTGGGGAAGATGCTGAGAACACTTTTCATCCCCAGAACACACACCAGCTGATAGGAGAAGGCCAACTCCAGGAGTGGGCTGAGGGCCAAGTCAGGGTGGCTGGAATCCAGGCCTTCGGGGAGGGGGCCCCAGCGCCCATCTACGCAGAAGCCCTGGGCGCTGCCAGTGACGACAGCCTACAAACAGCCACATCTGCCTGGCCAGGACTTGGCCCCATCCGTCCTGACTCCTGCCAAACCTCTCATCTCGGTCTTTCCCTCCCTTCTGCCAGGCTTCCATCTCCTCCCGAGTCTGTTCTCCACAAGTCACCAAAGCCCTCCTTGTGCCCAATCCAGGATGTTCCTGGCCTTGTCTCCCCAGACCCTGTTGCCTGGGACACACTAGCCCCCCTCTCCGTGTATCCCAGTGCCTTGACCTCCATGGCACTGCGCTCCGCTGGGTCTCCACAGGCACTGGGTTACCTCTGTCATCTCCAAGTGCTCCTCCTCCTGTGCCTGCCCCTGAGGTTGGGGGTGCTCCCCAGCGTCTCTCGAAGTTCAGAGATCTCATACTGCACACTTTTCTTAAGAGAGCCCTGCTGCCCTCGGAATTTCAATCCCTAACTTTGTACTAATGACTCTCATCCCTGTCTCTACCTGTTAGACACATACTCAATGCTTATAGGCAGCTTTTCCTGAACATCATGTGAGGTGTTAAATTCAGATTTGTGTCTTTCAAGATAAAACACATCGGTGCCTTCTAGAGTTGTGCAGTGCACAACCTGCCTATTGGTTGTAGAGCTCCCCTTGGAAGCTTGACAACAGGAACCTCACATTCAACAGAGCCCAAGGTACACACATCGCCTTTCACCCTCCTCAGCATGTTCCCCTTGACCTTCCTGATAGTCTTAATTTTATTCAGTAACAACACCATCAGGTCAACAACCCACAGTGGAAACCTGGAAGTCATTTTTTACTCCTCTAAGCTCTTCTGTTCTCCCTACCTAGAATCCCCTTCCAGATCCCTCTGCAGGCTAACCTCTACCAAACTTCTAACACAGAGCTCAGCTCTCCCTCCCCCAGGAAGCCTTCCCTTATACCACTCTCCTCCCTAACCTTCATGGGCACCTTCAAACACGCACTATGCTATCTGCATGAGAAAGGTGTCCCTGCAAAGATGGGGACTGTAGGGTGGCTCCAGGCTGCCACATGGTAGGACCTTGATAAACATTGGTTGAGTGACTGAATGACTGCTGATCCTGAAATGATCACACAGGCAAACCACTTCTGCTCCATCTGGAGAGGCTCAGACCCAGTCCTGTGTGCTGCCCCCAGGACCTCACGAGCCTGGCCCAGATGGTGGGATGGTGGTGCATTTCTGGGGCATGGGCAAGAGGTCGGGTCTCCCCACTAGGCTGACTACAGAGGGCGAGGTGTGGCCTCCTTGGGCCCTCTGGGCCTGTCCTGCCCTCGGCCTCAGCAGAGGCAGCTCAGAGCCTTTTCCTCCTGCACCCTTGACTCATGTGGTCTCTGAGCTTTCAACAGAGGGTTCGGCAGCCCCCATTGGCCTTGAAGGGAGTACACTGGAGGGAACGATTTGTTGAGAGGCCACAGTGTGGTCAGGCAGATCTTCCTTTGTCCTCAGGGTCCTCCGGCCCTGGCCTGAACCTGTCCACTGCCTCTCCCTCCTTCTCTCCTCTTGGTCCACCACTTACCAACCAGAGGTCCCAGAGGCTTGGGGTCAGGCTCAGTCCTGGGCTCGTCAGCCCTGCCCCACGACCCTCAGCAGGAGAGCCTGCTGAGGGCACTCACCACACAGCAGTGCAGCCACTGGGTCCTGAGGGTTCTCTGCATCTCCTACCTGCCCACACCTATAGCTTTAGGGACCAGAGGAGGGACAGGAGCTCTTTTGTGTGTTTCTGGGCATATGTCACATGTGTATATGTGTGCATGTGTGTGTACATATATGCATGTATGTATGGGTATGCATGTGTGTGTACTGGTACACATGTGGGCATGGGTACACGTGTGTGTACAGGCATGCATGTGGGTACAGGTATGCATGTATGCATGTATGTGTACAGGTATGCACGTGTGTGTATGGGTATGCATGTGTGTGTACGTGTGCGTGCATTTCTTTGTTTGTTTGAGACGGAGTCTTGCTCTGTCGCCCAGGCTGGAGTGCCCTTGCATGATCTCAGCTCAATGCAACCTCTGCCTCCTGGGTTCAAGCAATTATCCTGCCTCAGCCTCCTGAGTAGCTTGGATTACAGGTGCGCGCCACCACGCTGGCTAATTTTTGTAGTTTTCGTAGAGACAGGGTTTCAGCATGTTGGTCAGGCTGGTCTCGAACTCCTGACCTCATGATCTGCCCGCCTTGGCCTCCCAAAGTTCTGGGATTACAGGTGTGAGCCACCACGCCCAGCCGTGTATGTGCATTTCTTATGCATTATGCGTCTGTGAGTTTGAGTGTGCGTACATCAGCGGATGTCTGTGTGTAGGCACTTGCTTTCTATGTGTGTGAATCTATATGTCTATACGTGTGTTTCTGTATTTGTGCATGTATGTGTGTGTATATACACATGTCCTTTCATTGCCTGGCAGAGTGAAGCTGTGGGCTGACACCTTCGGCGGGGACCTGTATAACGCTGTGACCAAATACTCAGGCTCCCTCTTGCTGCAGAAGGTCAGTCACCCCCTTCCAGGGAGCCCACAGGGTGGCAGAGGGCAGTCAGCTGTCAAAGCCCCCCCAAATGCCAGTGCTGGGAGGGGCCTTGGGCATCCCATCAGATCAGCTCATTTCAGATGGGGAAACTGAGGCCCAGGGCGGTGAATGATTTGCTCAACTCCCAGTGCAAGGCTGTGGGAGCATCTCAGGGGTGTGGTCAAGAGCATTGTGCCAGGTCCTCAGGGAGCAGAGGCCAAGGTGGAATTACACCTGCAGGAGATGTATGGGGTGGGGGTGGGGTGAAGAATAAAGGGGAGACGGAGGGAGTGGGTGGAGTGGGATGCAGGCCTAACACCTATGATGCTAGCGGAGCCTTAGAGGGCTTGTGCAGGGCCCTAGGAGCTGCTTGAGCCAGAGAAGGTGTGTGGCCTCTGTGCAGGGAGAGCTCCCATACCTCCGGCTGTCAGCCCCCCAGCCATGTCCAGCACCCGCCTCTTAGTATGCATTGCTTTCCTTGCAGATTTATGGCTCTCTGATCTTCTTACCAGGTTATAAACAACTTCACTGTTCTCTAATATTAGTTACGCCCCAGAGCAGTTCCAATGGCAGCTCACCCTCCTCTATTATTACCATTCACTAAGAGCTTCATAGTCATGATTTCATTCTCACCACCAATTCACGAGGCACCTTTTCCATAACACAAAGATCCCGAATCCCAGGCTTTTATGCCTACATGTGAACACATGTCCCTCCTCATCTCCCCTGTCCACAGCCTGTCCCTGGTGGAAGTAAGAGGAGCCAGGGTGGGCTGCTGCCCAGGCCCCCACAGGCGACTATAGCGATGACAGCTGAGACCCCTCCTGCCCCTCACAGCAGGTTCCTATGCTGCAAAGCACCACAACCCAGGGTGAGGAGCATAGCGCAGTACTGAGGTGGCCGTTTGGGGTAAAAGCATTCTGTAAAATGTGTGCATTCTAGAGCATTCACTAAAGCTATGTAAATGTCACGTCTTACAGATGAGGGAACTGACTGGCTTGCCTGTGGTCACACGGCCCATAAATTGCAGAGCTGGGCAAACAGACATTCACAATACATACAGTCAGTGAGAGCTGGTCTCCATTGGACCCAGAGAGAAAACTCGCACCCCGTTCCTAGGCTTATGGGTGGAGCTGCTGGGCTCTGTTGGGACAGTGGGAATTGAGGTTCACATCCACGTGCACAGGGGCACATTCATAACAAGATGCCTCTTCTGGGGCATTGAAGAAAGGTGAACTGATGCCAGGAGTGGTTTCACAAGCCCTGGGAAGCAGCGTGGCGCTACACGAAGGACATGGGTGGGGATGCCTGGGAGCCTGGCCCCATTAGGGGTCACCTGCTCACTTAGCTGTGGACCTTGGTCAAATTCACTGACTTCTCTGAGTCTGGATCTACTCCCCTGTTAAGGCTATAGCACGGTATATCTAGAGTACCTGGAACAGAGAGGACGTTGGAAGAGAGGCAGCTATACTATCACTGGGGATGCTGTCCAAGGACGAGAGGGCTGGGCCTCCTCCTACTTGAGTAAACCAGGCTCCAAGTGTGGGAATGCACCTGTTGAGAGGATGGAGGCCGTGCATACACAGGTGCAGCCATCCTGGTACAAAACCAAGTGCACGCATCTCTCCCACGTTCCCTGAACAGAAGTACAAGGATGTGGAGCCCAGTCTGAAGATTGAGGAGGTGGATGGCTTGGAGCTGGTGAGGAAGTTCTCAGAGGACATGGAGACCATGCTGCGGAGAAAAGTTGAGGCCGTCCAGGTACTCCAGGCCTGTGTCCTGCAGGGCATTTCTCCCCAGCCTGTGATGCAGGGTGGCATAGTGACCCTCCCAATGTCATGGCCCTGCATCCTCCCACCCTAGTGACCCTCTCCTATCTTACAAGACGCCACATTGTACCTCCATTAGGCGAAAGACCCTTACTCCAAGAATCCCTGTAAAAGAGGAAATGAAAGGAAGGAAGAGGAGAGGGGAGGGACTGGAACCGGAGCTCTGCCCCGAGGCGCCAATGCCCAGCACAGCCAGGTCAGCCTGCAGCATTGAGGGGAACTCTGAGTCACCAGGCCACACTCAGTGATCAGTACAGAGCATGGCATGGAGTGAGCACCTAGGAACCGCTTTGAGAATGGATGGACAGATGAGAAGGAGGGTGGGAGGCGAGCTAGCTGGAGCCAGCAAAGCCAAACTCCCACCCTCCCCTCTCCTCCTTCCATTCTCTCCTCGTTCCTCCCTTTCCCTCATTCAGCCGTCAGGACCACCTTCATGGCTCCCAAGTGCTCTGAGGGCCACCTGGGCAGCAGAGGTGCTTACAGGGGTGGCCCTGGTGCCCAGATGACTCTGTTACTGAACATCCATGAAGCCTGGTGGGGTCCAGGAGAAACAGAAGGTGTCCCCTTCCCTGGGATGAAGTGTCTGCACTGACGCCTCTGGGGACCTGGATGGTATAAACCAGTGGATACAGTGTGATTGGAGAGGCACAGTCCCCTGGTCCATCGAACCAAGAATCAGACCATCCAAGACCAGTGCAGTCCCTGAAAGGACTCATAAGACCAGCCAGAAAACAAGGAGAGAGGAGATGGGGTGGGGGGTGGTTGGCTGGGTTGGGAGGCTGAGGCCAGGGCCAAGCAGCAGGGGAAGGAGCA
This sequence comes from Cacajao melanocephalus, assembly GCA_963573385.1. Taxonomy (NCBI): domain Eukaryota; kingdom Metazoa; phylum Chordata; class Mammalia; order Primates; family Pitheciidae; genus Cacajao; species Cacajao melanocephalus. Next base: position 18,465 of record CAUYLG010045816.1, on the reverse strand, counting down.
GATAGGGCAGACGAGCCGCAACCTCCCCAGTGTGCTGCCTTTTCCCCCATCCCCATCACAACCGCTGCTCTGGGAGGAGGCCAGGGTCAGGGTTGCTGGGGCCTTCTTTCCCACGGCATTTCTGCAGGCTTGGGGGCAAGGGATCTTAGCATCAGGAACCAATGAGAAGATGCCTGGGGACCCAAGAGCCTATCACGGGTCCCTGAATCACACACCACAGCAGGAAGGCATGAGCCTCACACACAGCCTGGCACCCGCAGTAACACCTGCCTCCTTCAATCAGCGAGCGCTGTGTACACAGCCTCCCCGGGTCGAACACAGAGAGTGGGGTATGAGACTCGCCCGATTCAGACGTCGGTCCTTGCATCACTAGAGTAGCAAGCAGTCCTGGGACACCACCAGACGCTGGGGCTCCAGGCTCCCTGTGCCCTTCCACAGCCTCAGACACCAAAGAAGCGCTGCTCTGTGGACTTCCTCTGAGCACCGGTCCCTGCCCCTGCTGTGGGTGGGGTCTGTGGGGGCCGCAGACCTTCTATGAGGGTGCGCATGGGAGGTTTCCTGCAAAGCAGCCCTGAAATGAGTTTTTCCCTGTGGAATTTCCTTATCCTAGGATCTGTAGGCTGGGAGTGGGGAGGCACAGATTATCCTACCCAGTTTACAGCTGTGTAACCAGAGGACCAGGGAGGCTCAGTGGCTTGGCCCTGACAAAGCCAGAACAGGAGCTTGGGTCCTCTGACTCCCAAAGCACTTCCCCCACCCTGACTCTGTGTTGCTGGCCTGCTCTTTAAAAAATACGTGTATTGCCATAAAATCCGTGTAACATAAAATTGACCATTTTAAAGTGTACAATTTAGTACATCGACAATGTTGTACAACCATCTCCATCATCTAGTTCCAAACTTTTTCATCACCCCAAACAGAATCTGGATATCCCCCTCCTCTTAGCTCTGTAACCACTAATCTGCTTTCTGTCCATGGATTTGCCTATTGCAGGTATTTCATGTAAATGAAACTATACAATACGTGACCATTTGTACCTGATTTATTTCACTTCGCATACTGTCTCCAGGGTTCATCTTTGTTGTTCCTTGCACCAGCACTTCATTCCTTTTTAGGGCTGCGTCATATTCCATTATATGCGTAGCCTATATTTTGTTTATTAGTTTATCAAATGACAGACATTTGAGTTGTTTCCACCTTTTGGCTTTGAATACACACACACACACACACACACACACACACACACACACATTTTAGTAGACTTTATTTTTTAGAGCTGTTTTAGGTTCACAGCAAAATTTAGCAGAAAGTACAGTTTTCATACATCCCCTGTTGCCACAGCCTCCCCCGCTACCATCATCCTGCATCAGAGAGGTAGATGGGTTATAATCCATGAATCACCATTATTCCAAAGTCCATAGTGCATGTTAGGGTTCACTCTCGTACATTCTGTGGGTGTTGAAACATGTGCAATGACATGCATTCAGTATTACAGTATCAGACAAAAACATTTCACTGCCCTAAAAATCCCCAACCACTGGCAGCTACTTATCTTCACCACCTCCCCAGTCATGCCTTTTCCAGATTGCCTCATTGTTGGGATCACACGGTGCGTGGCCTCTTCCAAAGGGCTGCTTTCACTTAGCCATGTGCGTGGCCTTTTGGCTGTTGTGCGTACCATTGCTGTGAACATTCATGCCTAGTTCTTGTTTGCATCCCTGTTTTCAATCCTTCTGGGCATACACCCAGGAGTGGAATTGCTGGTCACGAGGTGACTGTTTCACTTGCTAAAAACCCACTGGGCTCCTTTTACCCATTCTCCCTACCTCTGTGTTCCCGTCCCTCAGAATCTGGTGGAGGCTGCTGAGGAGGCGGATCTGAACCATGAATTCAACGAATCTCTGGTGGTGAGTCCCACTCTTGGCACTGGTGACGGGGTGACGGAGGGCCAGGATCACCTGAGTACCAGATATGGGGGTGGCAGCGTAGGGTGGCAATCCACTCATTCCATAGACATTTACTGCTCACCCCCCACAGGCACAGCAGTGTGTTAGCTGCTGGAGCAGGACTTGTTCTTGACCTCAAGAAGTTCAGTCAAATAACTCCAGTATAAGGCGCATCACAATTCCCTACAAATGGGTGGATGGAGCCTCAGGAAAATGCAGGCTGGAGACGGGGAGGGCAGCCCCAAAACCCCTGCAGACAGGACTCCTGGGGCTGTGCCGGGGGTCTCAGGGGAATTTAGGCAGGCAGGGCCTGGAAAAGGGGCCTTTAGTCACAGTGGAAAGAAGACACAGAAATAAGAAAACCCAAGGTTGGTTGAGTAAACAGTGGGTCCTGGGCCCTGGGCCCTTTGTGTCCTGAGGCTGGTGACGCAGACAGTGGCCTTGGACAGTTAACTGAGGGGGTGGGGTCAGCCTCGGGTGCCAGTGTAGGGGTCTGGCCATTCCCAGGAGAGAAAGGCAGATGCAGAGGGCTTGAGCAGGGCAGGGCGCGGCTGGGAGATGTGCGTGGAAGAGCAGCGCGGGCCGCAGCGGCATGAGGAGGAGCTGGGTGTGGGGTGCAGGAACCTGGCGTGGGGGTGGGCGTCGGGTGTCTGCGAGGCAGTCCTGGGGGGTGTTCAGGTGTGGAGGAGATGGGCCCGGGCTCCGCAGGAGGCAATCCTAGCTCACCCTCAACACCGCATTGGAGAGACCGAGGGCAGCTGCGGCTCCTCCCCACGGGACTCGGAACCTGGGCCCTGTCTGAGGCCAAGGCTGCAGGCCCCAAGACCCTGCAGGCACCATTCTGGGGCTCTGGGACCTTCCTGGCCCTCGAGAAGCGGAGGGGGTTGATGGGCTCCTTGTCTGTATTTGTCCTTGACTCCGCGGCTGCGTGTCTCCGCTCCGCCTCGGCCCTGTCCACACATGCTGCACCAAGTGGGGGACCGAGGCAGCGGTCAGGACAACTGTCACAAAGGCCGGTCTCCTGCCCCTCGCGCCGGCCTCCTGAATATTCTTGTCCCGCATCGCCCTGACCATCGCCCAGCGCGCCGCTGCAGGAGCTTGTGTGGACACTGATGGCCGCCTGGCCCCGGCCCTCGCGTCCTCTCACCTGCGCGGTTTCTCGTCCTCTCTCTCCGCGTGTCCCTGTGCTCCGGACGTCTCCGTGGGCCTCACCCGTCCACCGCAGTTCGACTACTACAACTCGGTCCTGATCAACGAGAGGGACGAGAACGGAAACTTCGTGGAGCTGGGCGCCGAGTTCCTCCTGGAGTCCAACGCGCACTTCAGCAACCTGCCGGTGAACACCTCCGTCAGCAGCGTGCAGCTGCCCACCAACGTGTACAACAAAGGTAGCCGGCGCGCTCAGCTCAGGCACACTCACCAGGCACGCTCATCAGGCACGCCCACCAGGCACGCCCACCCAGCACACCCAACAGGCACAGACACACCCACCAGGCACACTCATCAGGTACACTCATCAGGCACGCCCACCCAGCACACTCACCAGGCCCAATCATGAGGCACACCCACCAGGCACACCCAACAGGCACACTAGGCATGCCCACCAGGCCCAATCGTGAGGCACGCCCACCAGGCACACTCACCAGGCACACCCACCATTTTCCTGAGAAGCCCTGCAGGATCATCATCTTCTGTAATCTCACACTTCAGACCCCGATATTTTAAATGGAGTCTACATGTCTGAAGCCTTGAATGCTGTCTTTGTGGAGAACTTCCAGAGAGATCCGACGTTGACCTGGCAATATTTTGGCAGTGCAACTGGATTCTTCAGGATCTATCCAGGTAAGGACATGGAGTGGCATCTCCATGACCTTCTGGGATTCTTCTTCAGAAATAGGGCAATGGGGCATTGAATATGGGCCCTGGTACTCAGGTCCCCAGTGAATGGGGCTGGTCCTCCTCTCTCAAAGCGTCTCCAGCCCATGTTTTAGCCCTTCTCACTGCATGATATGCATATATAAAGGGCTGTGGAATAGATGAACGAATGAATGAAACCATCATACACCATGAAACCAGTCAATGAATGCCCACATGAAGCTCCTGACCCATGAAAAGTACTTTGAGAGATACAGAGAAGTATAAAACAATTCTTTACCTTAAGGACTTTACGTCCCAATTAGAAAAATGAGGCACACTTGTCCAGAGCATTGAGCAGCAATTCATAAAATGGCACAGGCCACTCTGTGGCTAGTGGCCAACTTAATAAAGTCCATCAATAAAAATGGAAAACACAAAGCACAAAATTTCCAAGAGTTCTACCTCTTTTTGGTTCTCATTTAAAATAAGTCAGCTATTTGGGGTTTCTTGAGGTTCCATATAAATTTTACAATGAGTTTCTCTTGCTCATTGAGATTTTGATAGACCACCTTGGGCAGTACTGACATCTTAACAATATTAAGTATTCCAGTCCATGAATAGGGAATGTTTCCATTATTTCTGTCCTTAATTTCTTTCAGCAATGTTTTTTAGTTTTCGTTGTACAAGTCTTTCACCTCCTTGGTTAAGTTAATTCCTAAGTATTTTGTTCTTTTTGATGTTATCATAAATAGGATTTTTTTTAAAAAATTCTCAGATTTTTCATTGTTAATGTGTAGAAATGCAACTAATTTTGTTTGTTGAGTTTGTCTCCTGATATTTTGCTGAATTTATTTATTAGATCTAAAAGGTTCTTGTGGAATATTTAGGGCATTCTACATATAAGATCATCTGTGAATAGAGATAATTTTACTTCTTTCTTTCCAATTTGAATGCCATTTATTTCTTTTTTTATGCCTAATCACTCTGGCTAAAACTTCCAATACTATGTTGAATAGAAGTGGCAAAAGTGGACATGCTGGTCTTGTTTCTGGTAATAGAGGAAAAGCTTCTAGTCTTTCACCATAGAGTATGATGTTTGGGATATGGTTTTCCATATATGATTTTTATATCAATTTCATTATATTGCCAGTTTTTTTAGTGTTTTTGTCATGAAAGGATGTTGAATTTTGTGAAATGTTTTTTATGCATCTATTGGAATGGCCATGGAATTTTTTCCCTTCATTATTTTAATGTGTATATTATTACACTGATCAATTTTCATATGTTGAACCATCCTTGCATTCCAGGAATAAGTCCTATTTGGTTACGGTGTGTAATCCTTTTAATATGCTCTGAAGTTTTGCTTGCTAGCTTTATGTTTTTATCCATTCTGCCAATCTCTGTGTTTTGACTGAAAAGTTTAATCCATTTATATTTAAAGTAATTACTAATGAGAGAATTATTTCTGTCATTTTGCTGTTTGTTTTCTATATGCCTTAAGCTTTTTCTCCCTCATTTTCTGCATTACTGTCTTCTTTCGTGTTTAGTTGATTTTTATAGGAAAATATTTAAATTTCTTTCTCATTTCTTCTTATATGTTTTCTATAGTTATTTTATTTCTGGTTACCAGAGGGATTACATTTAATATCTTAAAATTATAACATTCTAATTTGGATTTATGCCAGCTTAACTTCAATAACATACAAAAACTCAGCTGCTTTACAGCTCCTTATCTACCCCTTTTGATTGTTGATGAAATTCCTTCTTTATACATTGCATGCCCAAAAGCAAGAACTAATAATTCTTGTTTTTTAATTTTTAATTTTTGTGGGTATATAGCATATGTATATATTTATGAGGCATATGAAATATTCAAACAGTATGTAATAATCACATCAGGGCAAATGGGGATCCATTGCCTCAAGCATTTATCCTTTGTGTTACAAACAGTCCAATTATACTCTTTTAGTTATTTTTAAAAGTACAATTAAATTATTACTAACTATAGTTTCCCCGTTGTGCTATCAAAAAGAAGATCTTATCCATTCTTTTATTTTTTTTGTACCCATTAACCATCCCACTTCTCCCCAACCCCATTACTACCCTTCCCAGCCTCTAGTAGCTATTATTCTAATTTTTATCTCCATGAGTTCAATTGTTTTAATTTTTAGTTCCCACAAATAAGTGAGACGTGAAGCTTGTCTTTCTGTGCCTGACTTATTTCACTTAACATAGCTTACCTCTGATTCCATCAAGTTGTTGCAAATGACAGAATCTTATTCTCTTTATGGCTGAATAGTACTCCATTGGGTACATGTGCTACATTTACTTTATCGATTTATCTAATGTTGATGGACATTTAGATTGTTTACAAATCTTGGCTATTGTGAATAGTGCTGCAATAAACATGGGAGTGCAGATATCTCTTCAATATACTGATTTTCTTTCTTTTTGGTAGATACCTAGCTGTGGGATGGCTGGATCATATGGTAGCTCTATTTCTAGTTTTTTGAGGAACCTCAAAACTGTTCTCCATAGTGGTTGTACTAATTTACATTCTCACCAACAATGTATGAGTGTGTGTGAATTTCTCCACGTCCTTGCCAGCATTTGTAATTACCTGTCTTGGTCAGGAGTGGTGGTTCATGCCTGTAATCCTAGTACTTTGTGAGGCTGAGGCGGGAAGATCACCTGAGGTCAGGAGTTCAGGACCAGCCTGGCCAACATGGTGAAACCCTATCTCTACTAAAAATACAGAAAAAAAAAAATTAGTGAAGTGTGGTGGTGGGTGTCTGTAATCCTAGTTACTTGGGGGCTGAGGCAGGAGGATCACTTGAACTCAGGAGGCAGAGGTTGCAGTGAGGTGAGATTGCACCATCGCATTCCAGCCTGGGTGACGAGAGCAAAACTCCATCTAAACAAACAAACAAACAAACAAACAAACAAAAAACAGATTCTTAGATTTTTTTTCCCCAGAGAGTTGTTTGAACTTTTTATATATTCTGGTTATTAATCCCTTGTCAGATGGATAGGAGCTTGCAAATATTTTCTCCCATTCTGTGCATTGATTGTTTCTTTTGCTGTCCAGAAGCTTTTTAACTTGATGTGATCCCATTTATCAGTTTTTGCTTTGGTTGCATGTGCTTGTGGGGTATTACTCAGGAAATCCTTGCCCAGTTCAATGTCCTGGAGAGTTTCCCCAGTGTTTTCTTTCAGTAGTTGTATAGTTTCAGGCTTAGATTTAAGTATTTAATTCATTTTGATTTGATTTTGGTATATGGTGAGAGATAAGAGTCTAGTTTCATTCTTCTGCATATGAATATCCAATTTCCCCAGCACTATTTATTGAAGACTGTCCTCTCCCCAATGTATGTACTTGGCAGCTTTGTTAAAAAATGAGTTCACTGTAGATGTATGGATTTATTTCTGTGTTCTCTCTTCTGTTCCATTGGCCTATATGTCTGTTTTTATTCCAGTGCCATGCTGTTTTGGTTACTATAGCTCTGTAGCATAATTTGAAGTCAGGTAATGTTATTCTCCAGTTTTGTTTGTTTTGCTCAGCATAGCTTTGGCTATTCTGGGTCTTTTTTGGTTCCATATACATTTTTGAATTGTTTTTTCTATATCTGTGAAGAATGTCATTTGTATTTTGATAGGGATTGCATTGAATGTGTAGATTGCTTTGGGTAGTATGGACATTTTAACTATACTAATTCTTCCAATCCATGAAAATGGAATATCTTTCCATTTTTTCATGTCCTCTTCAATTCCTTGCATCAATATTTTATAGTTTTCATTGTAGAGATCTTTCACTTTTTTGATTAATTTCCAGGTATTTTATTTTATTTGTGGCTATTGTAAATGGGATTATTTTCTTGGTTTCTTTTTCAGATTGTTTGCCATTGGCATATAGAAATGCTACTGATTTTTGTTTGTTGACTTTGTCTTCTGCAACTTTACTGAGTTTGTTTATCAGTTCCAATAGTTTTTTGGTAGAGTCTTTAGGTTTTTCCAAATATAAGATTGTATTATCAGCAAACAAGGATAATTTGACTTCTTTCTTTCAAATTTGGAGTTCCTTAATTTTTTTTCTCTTGTCTGATTGCTCTGGGTGGAACTTTCAGTACTATGTTGAGTAATGGTGGTGAAAGTGGGCATCCTTGTCTTGTTCCAGATCTTAGAGGAAAGGCTTTCAGTCTTTCCCCAATCCATATGATAATAGCTGTGGGTCTGTTGTATATGGTTTTCATTATGTTGAGGTATATTTCTTGTACACCCAGTTTTTTTAGGGTTCTTACCATGAAGAGATGTTGAATTTTATCAAATGCTTATTCAGTATCAATTGAAATGATCGTATGGTTTTTGTCCTTTCTGTTGGTAAGATGTATCATATTGACTGATTTGCATTTGTTGAACCATCTTTGCGTGGAATAAATCCCTCTTAGTCATGATGAATGATCTTTTCAATGTACTGTTGTATTCAGTTTGCTAGTGTTTTCGTTGAGGATTTTTGCATCAATGCTCTTCAGGGACATTGGCTTGTAGGTTTTTTGTTTGTTTGAGTTTGTTTTAATGTGCTTTTGTTGGGTTTCAGTATCGGAATAATGCTGGCCTTGTATATTGAGTTTGGAAACATATCCTCCTCCTCTATTTTTCGTAATAGTTTGAGTAAGATTGGTATCAGTTCTATTTTAAATTTTTGGTAAAATTCAGCAATTCTGAAGCCATCAGGTCCCAGCCTTTTCTTTGCTGAGAATTTAATGGCTTCAATAGCATTATTTGTTATTGATCTGTTCCGGTTTGGTTTTCTCCATGGATTTGTCCCTCTGCTTTTTAACTATTTGTGAACTATGTCTAGAAAAGTTGTAGTTTTTATTTTTGATTGGCTCATCTTTTTGTTTTTCCACTTAAGATATTAGTAGTTTACATGCCACAGTTACAGTTTTACAGTATTCTGTGTTTTTCTGTGTAGTTACTATTACCATTGAGTTTCGTACCTTCAGATGATTTCTTATTGCTCATTAATGTCCTTTTCTTTCAGATTAAAGAATTCCCTTTAGCATTTCTTGTAGGACCGGTCTGGCGTTGATGAAATCCCTCAGCTTCTGTTTGTCTGGGAAAGTCTTTATTTCTCCTTCATGTTTGAAGGATATTTTTCTCGGATATACTACTCTAGGGTAAAAGCTTTTTATCCTTCAGCCCTTTAAATATGTCATGCCACTCTCTCCCGGCCTGTAAGATTTCCACTGAAAAGTCTGCTGTCAAACATATTGGAGCTCCACTGTATGTTATTGATTTCTTTTCTCCTGATGCTTTTAGTATCCTTTCTTTATCCTTGACCTTTGGGAGTTCAATTATGAAATGCCTTGAAGTAGTCAACTTTGAGTTAAATCTGCTTGGTGCTCTGTCTGCTTGGTAACCTTCTTGTGCTTGAATATTGACATATTCTTCTGGAGTTGGGAAATTCTCCATTATTATTCCTTTGAATAAACTTTCTACCCCAATCTCTCTCTCTCTCTCTCTACCTCCTCTTTAAAGCCAATAATTCTTAGATTTGCTCTTTTGAGGCTACTTTCTAAACCTTGTAGGCATGCTACATTTTTTTTAATTCTTTTTTTCTTTTTGTCTCCTCTGACTGTATGTTTTCAAATAACCTGTCTTCAAGCTCACTAATTCTTTCTTCTGCTTGATCAATTCTGCTGTTAAGAGACTCTGATGCGTTCTTCAGTGTATCAGTCACATTTCTCTCTCTCTCTCTCTCTCTCTCTCTCTCTCTTTTTTCTTTTTGAGACAGAGTCTGGCTTTGCTACCCAGGCTGGAGTGCATTGGTGTGATCTCACTTCACTGCAACCTCTGCCTCTTCAAACGATTATCCTGCTTTAGCCTCCCAAGTAAGTAGCTGGGACTTCAGGTGCATGCCACCACACCAGGCTACTTTTTGTATTTTTTTTAGTAGAGACGGATTTTCATCATGTTGGCCAGGCTGGTCTCGAACTCCTGACCTCAAGTGATCTACCCACCTCGGCCTCTCAAAGTGCTGGGATCACAGGTGTGAGCCACAGCACCCCGCCTCAGTTGCATTTTTCAACTCCAAAATTTGTGCTTCATTCTTTTCAGTTATCTCAATTTCTTTGTTAAATGTATCTGACAGGATTCGGAATTCCTTCTCTGTATTACCTTGAATTTCTTTGCATTTTCTCAAAACATCTATTTTTAATTCTCTGTCTGAAAAGTCACCTCTCTCTCTCCGGGATTGCTCTCGTGGCTTATTTAATTTGTTTGGTGAGATCATGTTTTCCTGGATGGTCTTGATGCTTGTGGATGCTTTTCAGCGTCTGGGCATCGGAGAGTTGGTATTTATTATAGTCCTCACCGTCTGGGCTGTGAAGAACGAATGTTTCTATCCGTCCTTCTTGGGGAGGCTTTCTAGGTTTCAAAAAGACTTGAATGTTGTGATCTAAGTTTTCGGTCACTGCAGCCATATCTGCATTAGAGAATACCTCAAGCCCAGTAGCACTGTGGTTCTTGTAGACTCATAGAGGTACCATTTTGGTGTTCTTGAATAAGATCTGAAAGAATTCTCTCCATTATCAGGCAGAGCTTCCTGGAGCTGGAGGAGGGGTGATGCAAGCACCCCTGTATCCATCATCTCTGGGACTATGCTGGTTCAGACCTGAAACCAGTGCAGCACTGGAGTCTCTCCCAAGGCCCACTGTAACCAGTACTTGGCTACCGCCTATGTTCACTCAAGGCCCTAAGGCTCCATGATCAACAGATGGTGAAGCAGCCAGGCTTGTGTCCTTCCCTTCAGGGCAGCAAGGTCCCCGGGTCCTGGGCAGGCCCAGAGATGCAGTCCAGGAGCCAGGGCCTGGAGTCGTAAACCTTAGAAATCTACGTGGTGCTCTATTCTACTCCAGCTGAGCTGGTACTCAAACCACAAGACAAAGTCTTTCCCACTCTTCTCTCCCCTTTCCCCAGGCAGAAGAGACACTCCTCATGTCCACCGCCACTACAGGCCCACAGGAAGTACTGCCAGGCTACTGCCAATGTTCACTTAAGGCCCATGGGCTCCTCAGTCAGCTTGTGGGACTCAGCCTTCAAGGCAGTGGACTCCCCTTTGGCCCAGGGTAGGTCCAGAAGTGCTGCCCAAGAACCAGGGCCTGGAATCAGGGACTCTAACAGCCCACTTTATCCTCTACCCCCACTGTGGTCAAGCTGATGGCCTAAGCTGCAAGACAAAGTCCCCTTTACTCTTCCCTCTGCTTTTCTCAAGCAGAAGGAGTCTCTCCTCATAGCCACCACAGCTGTGAATGTGCTGGGTCACACCTGAAGTCAGCATGTCTCAGAGTCTAATTCAAGGCCCACAGTGTGTACCAACTGATTACCACTGCTGATTATTCAAGGCTCAAGGGCTCTTTAGTTAGCCAGTGATGAATCTTGCCAAGGACTGATTCTTCCCTTCAATGCAGCATGTTGCCTTGTAGACCAGAGAGTGTCTAGAAATGTCATCCAGGAGCCAGGGCCTGGAATTGGGGCCTCAGGATTCTGCCCAGTGCTCTATCCTACTCTGGCTGAGCTGGTATCCATGTTGCAAGACAAAGTCCTCTTTACCCTCTCATTTTCTCAAGTGGAAGGAAGGGTCTCTTCTATGCTATGCTTCCTGGAGTTAGGGATGGAGTAACACAAACACTCCCTTGGCTGCCCCAGCTGATATTTCACTAGGTTGTGTGTCCCCCAAGTCCACCAGCTCCAAGCCCAGCAGAGCACAAGAACTTACCTAGGAGTTACAGTCCTTTTGGTCTAGATTGCCTTTCAAGTTTATTTAGCACCCCAGGGCACTTTTAGCCCATGATGGTGAGGCTTGCCAAAATGTTCCGGCTGCTGGGATGGGTGATTCCTATCTAGTTAGGCCTTGTCTAAATGCTCCCTCTGTGGACACCATCTGAGTTCTACCTGATGTTGGCAGCACTGAGTTCTAATGCAAAGTCCCACAATCACTCCATCTTCCCTCTCCCAAGTACATAGATTCTCTCTCTGTGCCATGTGGCCACTGACTGTCCCAAACCCAGTCCCACTGAGGGGGGTTTGCCATGGGTGGCATCAGCAATTCAAGACTACTTTGTATAACCTCTTCAATGCCTCTTTCAGTGATATGAAGTTACAATCAGGTACTGTTTTGCTTATTTGATTTTTGCTACTTATGAAGATTTGTGTGTGTGTGTGCAGATTGTTGTTAAATTTGGTGTTTCTTTGGGAAAGATGATTGGTGGAGGCTTCTATTCAGCCATCTTGCTCTCCCTACTTGTCTTAATAATTCTTTTGAATGTATTAGTGTCTTAAATTATGCAGAAAACAAAATTTTGTGTTACAATAATACTAGGTTTCAGACTAATACCGGCTTTGTAAAATGTATTAGTCTCTTAAATCACGCAGTAACAAGCAGTAGAGTTAAAATCAGTCTCACCATGATACTAGCTTTTATAATTGCCCATGTATTTTCCTTTATGAAAAGACCTTTAAATATGGCTTCAAGTTACTGTCTAGTGTCCTTTCATTTCACCCTGCAGAACTTCCTTGAGCATTTCTCACAGGGCAGGTGTACCAGCAGTCAACTTTTTCTGCATTTAAAAATCTGGGAATGTCTTAATTTCTCTCTCACTTTTGAAGGATAGTTTTGCCAGATAGAGGATTCTTGGTTGATGAGTTTTTTTAAAATTCCCTTTTAGCATTTTGAATATATCAGCCCAACTCTGGCCTGCAAAATTTCTGATGAGAAATCTACTGATTATTTTAAAGTCCGTTGTATATGATAAATCCATTCTCAGTTGCTACTTTTAATGCTCTGTCTTTATTTTTTCCTTTTGAACTTTTGATTGTGATGTGTCTCAGTGTGGATCTCTTTGAGTTGATTTTACTTAAAGTTCATTGAGCTTCTTGGCTATTTATATTCATGTCTTTCATCAAATTTGGGGAGTTTTCAGCCATTATTTCTTCAAATACTCTCTCATTGTTTCTTCAACATTTCTGTCACTCTTCTCCTTCTGAGACTCTCTCTCTCACAGTGCATATGTTGGTCAGCTTGATGGTTTCCTATAGTTTTCTTAGACTCTGTTCACTTTTCTTTAAGCTTTTTTTCTTTCTGTCCCTTGAACTCAATAATTTCCATTGTCCTATCTTCAATTTCACTGATTCTCTCTCCTGCCTTCTCAAATATGCCTTTGAATCCCTCTGGTGGATTTTAAAGTTTCAGTTACTAGATTTTCAGCTCCAGAATAATTTTACATTTCTTTTTAGATTTCTCATCTCTTTATTGACATTTTTATTTCATTCATATATTGTTTCTTGACATTTTCCACATCTTCCTTTAGTTCTTTAAATGTCTTGAAGACAGTTATTGTAAAGTCTTTGCTTGGTAGATCTACCATCAAGTATTTTTCAGAGATAATTTCTGTTGGTTTATTTTTTCCCTCTGAATGGGTCATCCTTTCCTTTTTTGTATGCCTTGTACTTTTTTGCTAAAAAGTGGACATTTGAATTTTCATTTGAACTGGACATTTGTATGGTAACTCTGGAAATCACACTCTCCTCCTTATCTAGAGTTTCCTGTTTTGTTTTTCTTTCTTTGTTTTTTGAGACAGAGTCTCACTCTGTCACCGGGCTAGAGCCAGGCAGGATCTTGGCTCACTGCAACCTCTGCCTCATGGGTTCAAGCAATTCTCCTGCCTCAGCTTCCTGAGTAGCTGGGACTACAGGCACATGCCACCATACCCAGCTAATTTTTTGTATTTTTAGTAGAGATGGGGTTCCGCCATGTTGGCTGGGATTGTCTCAATCTCCTGACCTCATGATCCACCTGCATTGGCCTCCCAAAGTGCTGGGATTACAGGTGTGAGCCACTGTGCTGAGGCTCAGCCTGAGGTGTAAACTTAAGGTCTTCTCAGGTCTTTTCTAAGCCTTATTCCAGGTATGCATGATTGCTTTCTAATTTCCCCCTATATACAGTTGTTTTCGAATGTCTTAGTTTTTAATGTCTGGCTCACAAAAGAAGAAAATGAAGGGGAAAAATTATCACGGGCCCTTTAAAAATCCCAAAAGTAACTTCAGTCAGAGGAAGAGGGGTTTGCAACAATGGGAGGAAGTAAAACAACAATGCCAGCCACTTCTTTATTTGCATTTTTGTGATCAGAAGCTGCAATCAGCAATCAGAGCACAGAACCTCAATACTTGGAGGACAGGATCCTTTTTGCTCACCATGGCTCCTGCAAGCTGTGTAAACTGCTCCAAGAGCACCTGCACACCAGCCCAGCACAGGGCTGGGGCATGGGTAGCTGCTGCTGTGCTAAAAGCTGAAATAAACAGAAATTGACTGCAATTTACCATCCAAGACTTCCCCTGGAAGTTGCAAATGTTTAACAGACTGCGGAGTTCCAAAATAGTTATATCAGACAGATTCTACCAGTACAGCTGTTGTCCAGGTGGGCGGATATCAATTCCTGGTGCTTCCTACTCCACCATCTTCCCAGAATCTGCTCTCTGCTTTGTTTTTATTGTTTGCTGTTGTTGGTGTTGTTGAGATTTATAAAACTGGTTCAGTGTATAGACTTTTAGAACTTGCTTTTTCATTGAGCATTGTGCTACCAAGATGCATGGGTTGTCACATATTCTTTGGGATAAATATAGCACAGTTTATCCATCCTCTTCATGCCATCTGGGTTTTTTCCTTTTTGTCTTTTCCTTTTGTGAACAGTGTTGTTATGAGACTTACTACCAAAGTTTCTCTCAGGTATACACCTAGGAATGGAATGGCTAGGCCCTAGGATATGCAGGCATTCAACTTTGAAAAGAAAATTCCAAATTGTTTTCCAAAATACACCTATTATGTTCCCACAAGCAATGAATAAGAGATCCCATTGACGCACAATCTCTCTAACTCTGAATTTTGTTAAACCTAAGCTTTTTTTGTTTGCCTGGTGCAGTAACTCACACCTGTAATCCCAGCACTCTGGAAGGCCAAGGCAGGAAGATTGCTTGATCCCAGGAATTCAAGACCAGCCTGGGCAACATAGTGAGACCTCATCTCTGCCAAAAAATTTTTTTTTAATGAAAATTAGCCAGTCATGGTGGTGTGCACCTGTGGTGTGATGCAAGAGGCTGAGATGGGAGGATCACTTAAGCCCAAGAGTGTGAGGCTGCAGTGAGCTGTGATCATGCCACTGCACTCCAGTCTGAGTGACAGACCAAGACCCTGCCTCAAAAAAAAATTTTTGTTAAGAATTTTTTAGTATAAAATAGTATTTCTTAGTGGTCTAGCATTGGATTTCCCTGCTCATTCATGAAGTTGAGCATTTCTTTATATGTTATTGGCTGTATGTATATCCTCTTTCGTGAAATGCATATTGTCTTCTGCCTACTTAACTACTGAATTTTCTAATGTTAACTAATCCTTGCATTTCTATGAGAAACCTAACTTGATTATAGTACCCTTTTATACATTGCCAGATTTGGTTTATTAATATTTTGTTTAGGATTTTTGCATCTGTATTTATAGGTAAAATGGTCCGATAATTTTTCATTCCTTTGCTATCCTTGTCAGGTTTTCAAAATCATACTAGCTTCATAGAATATATTTGGAAGTATTTGAATAAGATTAGAATGATCTTTTCCTTGAATGCCTGATAGATTTCATCTATAAAGTGTGTAGGCCTGATGTTTTCTTATGGGAAGATAAAATTACTGCTTTGATTTATTGATCACTTGTAATGCTAGTATGGCTATTTCTTAAAATTTGAAGTGCTTTTATTTAGAATCCATCCATTTTATCTGACTTTTCAAATTTATCTATATGAATCTATTATTATTCCCTTCTTATCATCTTTTAAGTCTCTGCTGTATCTGTAATTGTGTCTCCTTTTAATTTATAGTATTATGCATTCTTTTTTTCTTTTTAATTCCCCATAGGTTATTTTGTTAGTATTGTCAGGAATCATTTTTTGTCTGTGTTGACTGCTCTTAACTATTTCTCTATTTTCTATTTCATTTATTTAAGCTCTTTCTTACGTTCTTCTTTCCCTTTCTTTGTGTTTATTTTGTTCCTCCTCCTGACTTCTTAAATGAGACACTTAGCTTTAGGTTTCAGCCTGCCTGTATTTCTAAAATAAGTGTTAGGTCTACATTATGCCACTAGAAGCTCTGTTTTTGCTGCATCTCACAAGTTTTGATTAGTAGTGAGGTTTTTTACATTTTATTTTTATTGTGGCAAAATATATATAACATAAAATTTACTATCTTAATCATTTCAAGTGCACTTCTTAAAAGTATCACTGATAATGAGGGCATTCTCGTTGCTGTGCAACAATCACCATCGATCTCCAAAACTCTTCTCATCTTGCAAAACTTTATACTTATGAAGCAATAACTCTCCATTCCCTCCTCCCCGCAAGCCTCTGGCACCCTCAATCTATGCCTATCTCTATGAATTTAACTACTCTATGTATATCACATAAGTAGAAACATACAGGATTTGTCATTTTGTGATAGGCTTACTTCACTTAGCATAATGCCCTTAAGGTCCATCCATTTTATAGCATATGTCAGAATTTCCTTCCTTTTTGAGGCTGAATAATATTTGATTTTGTGTGTATGCATATATTTGTACACACACATACATACACACACACAGAGTTGTGTGAATGTAAAACGATGCAGCCTCTGTCACAAGAGTTCCAACTTTTCTAAATCTTTGCCAGCTTGTTATTTTCTGGAGTTTTCTTTTTGTTTTTCTTTTTTTTCGTTTTCCTGGTAGTAGCCATCCTCATGGGTGTGAGGTTGTATCTCATTGCGATTTTGATTTGCATACCCCTAATGATTAATGACTTTGAACATCTTTTCATATGCTCATCTTTGAGAAATATCTGTTCAAGTTCTTGGCCCCTTTTTTTTTTTTTTTTTTTTTTTTTAGAAAGATTAATGCTAATTCAACAGGCACCAGGCTGGAGTGCAGTGGCGTGATCTCGGCTCACTGCAATCTCCGCCTCCCGGATTCAAGCAATTCTCCTGCCCCAGCCTTCCGAGTAGCTGGGACTACAGGCATGTGCCACCATGTGCAGCTAATTTTTGTATTTTTAGTAGAGACGGGGTTTCACCATGTTGGTCAGGATGGTCAGGATCTCTTGACCTCGTGATCCACCCGCCTCTGCCTCCCTTTTTAAATCAAGACTTGTTGTTGCGTCATAGGAGTTCTTTATATATTCTGAATATTAACCTCTTGTCGGATTTATGATTTACAAATATTTGCTCCCATTTTGTGAATTGCCTTTTCACTCTGTTGATTGTAGCCTTTGATACATACAGGTTTTTTATTTTGATGTCCAATCTATTTTCTTCTTTTGTTGCCTGTAGTTTCGGTGTAACGGTACTGTTTTAATTATCCTTTGCTTCTAAGTATTTTGAAATTTCTCTGCGATTTCTTCTTTAATATTTCAGTTATTTAAGAGTATGCTTTTAAATTTACAAATATGGAAATATAGGTAAATATTTATATTTATCTTTTCATTACAAATTTTTAACTCAGTTGTTTTGTGGTCCAAGCGTGTGGTGCAAATAGTGATTATGTGAAATTAATTTAAATGTATTTTAATGGCCTAGTATGACATCAAGGTTTGTAAGTATTCCATATATGCTTGAGAAGAACATGTGTGCTCTCATTGTTGAATGAAAACTTCTATACATGCCATTAGATCAAGCTTGTTAATTGTATTGCTTCAATTTTCTGCATCTTTGCTGATTTTACATTTGCTTGACCCTTATTAACTCCCATGACACTTTATTTTAATGTGCCTTTTATCAGATAGTCATAGAGTGACACCAGCATGCTCATAGTTAGTATTTACCTGATACATACCTTTTCCGCTATCCCTTTATTTTCAAATTTTCTGTCATTTTAGCCGTATCTGTTGAAAATAGTTTATAGCTTTAAAATTTTTATCCAAACTGGCAATCTCTTTTACTACTTAGCAAGTTAAGCATATTTACATTTATTGTAAACATTGGTATATTTGAATGTGCTATCATCTTATTTTTACTGATACCTAATACTTGTAGATATTTATGGGAAACGTGATATTTTGTTACATGCATAGAATGCATAGTGATCACATCAGTGTATTTGGGGTGTCCATCACCTTGAGTATTTATCATTTCTGTGTGTTGGGAACATTTCAAGTCCTCTCTTCTAACTATTGTGACATACACAGTACAGTGTTAACTATAGTCACCCTACTCTGCTATCAAAGATTAGAGCTCATTCCTTCTAATTGTATGTTTGTGCCCATTAACCTTCCTCTCTTTCTTCCTCCTCCACCCACCCACACACATTTTCCAGACTCTAGTATCTTTCATTCTACTCTCTACATCCATAAGATCAACTTTTTTTTTAAATTTTTTTAGAAAGAAAGGAAAAGAGAGAAAAGAAAGAAAGAGTGAAAGAAAGAAAGAAAAAAGAATGTAAGAGAGAAGGAAAGAAGAAGAGAAAGAGGGAGAGAGAACGGGATTCTTGTTCTATTGCCCAGGCTAGAATACAGTCTAAAAATGGGTATTAAAAACCTCTTTTATGCCAATAATTGTACTTAACAATGGAGAGAGGAAGGAATAAGAGATGAAAATA